>OZ024697.1:6442376-6587899 GCA_964016905.1 Perithous albicinctus
TGACTGTAGTATCGCATCGAAACTCTGCGCGACCACTCTGTACCGCTGCAGTTATTTTATTCAATAAATAGCTTAAGCAGTTCGATAAAGTGTTAACCGAGCCTTCCCGTTCTACAACCGCAGAGTAGGCTACTGTAAACCCTCAAATAACTAATAAATCCGTCTCACGATATCACAATGTATTTAGAGGTGTTCCTAGGCCATTTAAGGTAAAATGTCAATTATTTTTCGTCGTCTCGTTCCTCTAGATCAAGATTGTAGTAGCGTTCGCTGCTCAATTTTGTCACAGAATTTGAGAAATGTTTAATTTATCAATTTTTTTAGCTATCTACTATAATTATTTTGTCGCCGAAACCTATTTTCGATACAGAGCGTAGGTTAGATTGGCCCGATAATTTACTGGTGTTTTTGGATTCTTTGCTCTTAGTATTCATATTTGTATACTTTGCGATGAAAATATGATATTCTTTTAGTCGCCTTACATAATTCGATATTCTGGTTATCTGTTAAAATTTCCGAAGACGCTCTGGGAATATTACATTTTATAAAAACCCATGATCAACAAATCGTTCTGCTTAACTGTTCTTTTACTGGTGCCTCTAACCTACTTTGCATGTCGATAATAGTCAATAACAGATCATCTAGGTTTGCTTCATAGCACTACGTCGTGTTGATCGCAATTGACAAACATTGAACAATTAACGGGCATACATTTTGTATATAATGACGCACCCGGAGCTTCGTTGCGTCAAAATATTTTTTCCACCAACAAAACGACGATACCGGGAATCGAACCCGAGATCTCCCAATACCTTGGTTTAGAGACTAGTCACTGTACCCACCAGACCAAAGTTGTCGGGGAGGATACCGTGTTTTTCGTGCCATGAAGCTTTACATTGCCTGGTCTCAAAGTTTAATGTAAAGACTCGTTTAGTGTTTATTCCGTAAAAGTCTGTGTAAACCAAATTTCCTTTCAAGAGGAATACATCAGCTCGAGGTACTCAAGAATTATTTGACGTTTCTCGGTAACGTGGATTATAAAAACGACACAGATTTAGACATTGGAGTCGACTGGTAGACACAAAGATACATTTTACCTGCAAATTAAACTTGCATATAACGCTAGAGCACATGAATACAATACAAGCGGAACGCCTTTAATTATACTCTCTGAAACAAAGCGAGTACCAAGAAATACAGTGTAATTAAAGTATTTTGATTGCACACCGACACCTCTATGGATCTTTTTATTGTATTATCTCAGAGTATATTCCCAGACAGTTAGTACCAACTGCTGGGTGTTACCTGTCCTATGAATATTCAAGGGTTCTCGGTAGAAGTGTACTTGATAGCGTCAACAAATGCAATTGCTTGGGTATTAATCTTGTTTCGTTCCAGGGTAAGAGAGAAGCAAAGGCTTGTTTTCTACATTTTCTACATCTCTTGCAACGATACCCCCTTCTTCTCGAGTAAGCCACTCAACCTTACGCCATGTCTCGTGGATTTCTATTCCGTAATTGTATATATGTATAGAGCCATATATTATATATATGAATTTTCTTGCTGGAGTAATGAAAAAAAAATCAGAAACAGTGTACCTTACAATGCATATAAGGAATGCATTGTAATAAGTAATGCACGCTCGAGGGTAATATGAGCGCTCGCTCCGCTGAAACGTTCATTCGACTCGAGTGCTCACTCGCAACAAACTGTTTGAGCTCTTACTTAACACGAGCGTCACAGACGCTTATTCAACGTACGGTCAAATATAGTAGTCAAAATCCTTCTATCAAATTTGTTAGTATTAAATGTAGTTCTTGTATCACCAAATATTGTCTTTGTGGTTTTGTTCCACACTCGAAAATAGACTTTGGGCCGTGGTAAATGAATATGAAGATACAAGATATAATACGAAATAAGTAAACGAATCAATCCCGATCAAATCGAAACGACATAGATTAGTTCAATAGTCATTAAAAGTATAGTAAAAATGGTACAAATGGTAGTGCTGCGCAATATCACTGTGTAAGAGCAGTATAGCACTATATACCCGGTGTGCAGCTCACGCAATACATTTTGCACACAAATCATTTCGAGTTTCGATTCTGCTTGCGTATCTAAATAAATATATGGAATTAATATAACGATTTATCTTCACTCAAATTCAAAATCTGGAAAGAATTAGCCTGAGCATCTGAACCAAATAACTTCTTATCCCGATTGAGCGCTTGAGCTGCTCGTATTGACTGAGCATTCAATCTGCTCGTGCCAACTGAGCGCTCAACTCAAATGAGCGTCCCAGCGGAATGAACGGTCATATTGCGCTCGAGCACGCTCGAGCGTCGCAATCACGGCATGGGCGAGCTCGACCGTGCACATGCAAATCCCTAGATTTCATACTATTTGTAATAGTGTTCAACGACTGGTGTATGTGTGCGCGGCCACTGGTACCTTACTTGTGTTACATATGAATTCCACGAGTCCTCGGTAGGTAAGAGGAAAGCAGAGTTCGCAATTTCCTATAGGCGATAATCGCATTGATTTAGGAGGCCTCGTGCTTCCGAGCATGCAGAAAAACACTTGGATGTTAGGCACACCCGGCCAAGATGGTGGTTCTCGGTGCTGGTGGTACAACTCTGCTCCGTATTGAGCCCACATTAAAGGCACTAAGTTCGCCGGGTTAAATCAGGGTGGAGTAAAGGGGGTTGTTGGCGTGCCGCGAGGTAATATCAGGTAATTCCCGGAGCTTCCCGTGGTAACAACCAAGTATTTCATCGGATTCCCTGGAGTTGAGACCATCCCGTCGACTCGAACCGATTGGATCGTGCGTGATCGTGCGAGACGATTACACTGCCGTGTAAAAAAGCAAAGGAGAAACGAAGACAGAAATATGGTGAAAGAGTGAGTCCTTAACGTATTAAATGCCACCTTTTGAACAAATTGCCAACTTCCATCAGGAAGCTTCACCGCATCGCGAGACCTACAATCAGATACACTAAACTTCTGTGACGAAATTATTATATTTTTATGTTGCCTTCGTGCTACAAAACAGATAAATTCATGTCGCTGCAACGTACAATGCGTGTTGGTGAGTCGTATAGCTCTCGGAAAAAATAAGAGAGGCAGAAAATAGCGAGGGAAGAGAATTACGTGGAAGTGATTCCAACACCCCTAGTTGCGTCCCTCCATCGTGCAGTCCAGGAAGGAGGCGCGAGCGAATCATTCGCTTTTATGTCTCACTTGGCAATAGTGCTTGCGAGTTCCGCTCGCTCTCTCCCTCTCTCTCTCCCCATTACAGTGCGTTACTACGAAGGAAGCAGTTAATAGGAATCCTAACACCCTGTACAACCACACAGAATCCCAGCCAATTCTCAGGCGTCTAATATAATCGATTATGTGTGACATGTTTCACTTTACCTCGCTAGGATATATACTCTATAGTGAAAAGATTGGCAGATAACACAAGCTGGTGCTCTACCGTATCGAATTTTATATTAAAAGCCTCTTCACCAAGAAATGTTATCAAATTAGAATCAGGCTCATATTCTGAAATTATATCAGGCTCTAATTACGCTATCGAAGTTAGCCCAGATTCGGCTTGTAACGTTATAACACATGTAGCCCTGATCCAAAGCCGCATCACAATATGATAAGTTCATAATAAGGCCTACATGAGTCCCTCATAGGACCCCAGAACTGCTTCAGTATCAGGCGTGCAAAAGCCAAGAAAATCTTTTAAAAAATAACAGACCCTGGCCTAATGAACTTCCTGGTCGGGAATTACGTTTGACCGATCGTTAAGTCGTCTGATAGGATGCCATATTCAGTCTAGAATTGGTATTAATTTGACGAGTTGGGTCAGGAAAGACCCAACTCGTTTCAGATTACTAGATTCGGATCTGTTTGAAATACAGCGAGTCAGCCATGCCTTACTGATATCTGAAATAGCTCTGATGTAAAATGACGCAGCTGGATAATTTTGTACAGACGATCACTTTCATTCATATAGCTGGGAATTTTTCGTGCAATCGATAATGGCCTACAATATGGTCGAGAGAGAAAGAGAGATGGTAGACAAGAAAGTCGTTGGTTTTTCATCAGAATTTTACGAACTTGCGGAGAAGCCGGAAAGTCAGAGCGAGAAGAAGAGCAAAGATGCGGAGGAGGGCACCTCGTTTGCCATGTCTGTACAGCAGTGCAGTACACCAGTGAAAATTACGTCTTCCATCGTTAACTCTGTAGTCGGGGCACCAGCCTGATGGAGGTACCTGCTGTGCTGCTACACCACTTCCTCTCGACGCTGGATTTTAGTATCCGAGTATCTGTGAAGTGGTCGATAAACCAACAACTATAGTCGGTAGTCGGGGAAAATAAAGAAAAACCGCCAAGTTTCACCATAAAATCTTTTTCTTTTTTCACAGTCGTCTTGAGTCGCCAAACATAGATGAGAGTCTTCGGGGGTTTTCCTTCAGAAAAGCTGTGATAGGAATAAAAGGGGAAATAAAAGTACGAGATTTTTTTTCTGGTTAGATCACGCCTCGAAAAATCGCATGAGCAAAGGGAAATCGTTATCGCATGTGTAGCATACGTACGTAAGCTCTTTTCCTCTTCACTATTCCTGGTGTGCCTTGACCGCTCGGACCTTTTGCCAAATCCAACTTTTATAGGATACCTTTACAGGATCAGATAAGAGAACTGGGCGGGTAACGAACGTTCGCTGTTTGGGATGAAAACCTTGCTTAAGCTACGGAATATTGTGAGCGCCTCCTGGCCATCTGTTCCAGCAATTTTTGTTATTTACCTCCTCGATGATACGATATAGTCCTTCTGTAATCCTATATATCACTGACCTCTTGGAAAAACTTTAGCTAAAATTATAGCTTTCACAACCTCATTAAGCTGAACTTGTAAAAAAGAAGCTCTACATTATATGGTGAATCGTGATTGAGATTCCGCGATATGCTTTAACTATCGAAAGAAAATGATAATCAGCGACTGGGGAAGTTCTCAATTTTATAGCGTTTCCTTCATTCCATTAAGATTTTAGATTTCCAGCTTCAATATATTCCTCGAAACATTTTTATTCTCACTCTTGTATTGTCATATTTTTTTGAGTTCGGAGCATCCTATAAAAACAATAGTTTTAAGTATCCGTTTAGCTGTTGGGTAAGTGTACAGCGTATATATAATTAAAGAATGTAGCAATCGTATATTAACTGTAATAATATTTTGTTAGTCAAATAATTATACATAATCGTTCAGAGAAGAGCCTAATTTTATTTACGATAATGTCTATGAGAAAAAAATGGACAATCGGTCAGTATGAATATGAATCTTACTTGTGATTTACTAAATTTTGCATAATTGTTAAATTCCATCTTAACCTCCACTGAACGATTTAATTTCCGCAAAGCTTTTTGGAACGTCTATTGATTACAACCCTTTTACTGGTTCTGCCTGGAAAATATTCACATTATTTTTATTAAACTTTAAGGACTAGAAATTGCTCTCTACGAATGCTTCGTTTACTTTTTCAAGTTTTCTGTGAACCCGAGTTCTACTGTAATAACTGTATAACATAATAACAGAATGTGATGAAAGAGCTACTTTGTTTGCCCATTACAATCCTTTACCACTGATACTAGTCTACATTGCAGCGAACTAATCCTCGCAATCTCACTTGCTCCAATATATTGTTAAACCAACAAGCTCCAACACAGGAACGAATGAATGGCTCAGAACCGAATTTCCGTCACAAGTTCTATTTTGGATAGACGTAATGAAACATTTAAATCCGAAAAAATAAAAAACATACAAGCTTTACTCAAGGAATGCAAGATTGAATTTTTCTAAATCCCTGGCTCTGATTGTTATAATGGGAGCGCGCGCAACACGCGACTCACTATGGCTCCTAGAACCCACTGTGGCTCCAGGCCGTCGCCGCCATATCAATAATCGAAGGGGTCCCGTACGAGGAAGCTGACCCTTTTCTATTGAGAAGAAGGGAAAAGGGATCAGCTTCACCATACTGACCTTAACCCCTGACTTATACCCCTAAGTCCTCACTGATTTTTTTAAGTCTCCCTATGAAGCCCTCATCCGTGCCAGAATTATTGTAAGTACACCCCACCCCGCACCGATCAGTATTTTTCTAAGTCCCACAATATCCCCAAACCAGAATTCTGGGACTTAGAAAAGTCCCGGCCTGGAGGAGGGAGATGTTGTGAAACTCAGAAAAATCCTGGACCGGCGAGGGGGATATTGCGAGACTTAGAAAAATCTAGGCCTATAGAGGGAGATATTGTGGAACTCAAAAATCCTGGTCTGGAGAAGGGGATATTGCGAGACTCGGAAAAATCCTGACCTGGCGAGGAAAATATTGCGGGTCTTAGAAATACTCTGTCCTGGGGAGGGATATACTATAGGAATTAGAAATATCATGGCCTGGAGATGCGGCATATTGTGGAACTCAAAAAATCCTGGCCTGGGAAGGGGAATTTTGTACGAGTTAACATACCCTGGCCGAGAGAAGGTGATATTGTGGGCTAGAGAGTGTTATATTGCGGAACTTAGTAAAAGCGTGATCTGGTGAGGGTGATATTTTAGGACTTAGAAAATATCCTGGCTTGGAGAGGCGGAATATTGTAGCACTTAGAAAAATCCTGGCCTCGAGAATGGGATATTGCGTGACTCGGATAAATCTTGGCCTGGAGAGCAGGATATTGTGGGACTTAGAAAAATTCCGGCATGAAGAGGGCGGCGCGAGGGGGCGTGGGGGAACACTCGATTTATCATATTTTGATAAATCGAATGATAAAACAAAAACGCGCCGTATTATCTACTTCATAGTGGTGTGGAAATGATACTATTTATTGATGTGATTGTATGAAATGCCTGCCGATAAAAAATCTTATTGTTCTAAATATATTGTTTGAAGGTTATTGAAAGTCACGGTACTTGTAAATAAAAATTTACAATTATACTGTGATTAACTATACCGTTGGACACGGGGGTTTGGCGCGCGAAGCGCGCAGGGGATCGGTGCAAAACGAAGCCGTGCAAAACACACATTTTCTTTATACTATGCCGAAAGTACGTCCCTCCGGCCGCGATATCACGGCAGAAAGGCTAACTTTTGTGCCGCGGTAGAGACGCGCATGCGCTCTGCGACAGCAGGCCGAAAGAAATTGCTCGTGCACTGAGCCCGGCACACACACACACAAGACGGCCGAAAATCAAGAGTCGCTCACTCTTTTTATACACATAATCTCATTCATGTATTCGCCAAGCTATACACGTGCCCTCTATAACAACGGGAGTAGCAACTTATTCGCGCGCAGTCTCGCTCACTAGAAATACTCTGTATAACCTCAAAGTTTATTTACAATTGATGTATGCTAAACTTTAACAGTTACGATAAATCAGTAAGTGATATGTACTCGAAATCAACATAAAAAGGAAAGATTCTAGTATTAAATGATAACTGTGTATTTCACGGCAATATTATTAATAATTTTTATTACTCGCAAGTTAATGATAAGACAAACGAGAAAAAAACGTAATGTACTAAAAGAATTTACAGTAAATGTTATAAGTTGAATATTATAAGTTCCAACTGCAAATTTTTATTATAAAACACTTAATATATTAAAACTTTATTATTTAAAAAAAATAAGCATTATGAGGCAAAGTATTATAAAATAAATATTATAACTGTGTTGTAACTATGATACAAATATAACGACATGTTAATAAAATAATTTATATTACTACTACTCTATGATAAATAATAAATATTGTTTTATTTATAACATACTAATTAAAATTAGGCTTCCATAATAAAATTAATATTGTTTAGGAAAGTAGTGTCTATTCGGATGTATTTGATTTGATGCCTGCCCCCGACCAGCAACACTCGCTTCGCTCGTGCCGCAAATGTCGGGGCAGGCATCAATATCTTTCAATAAAAAAATGCCATTTTTTTCGTACTTTCGGCCAAGTATAAAGAAAAATAGTATACACTACACGGGCAGAAATTTGAGAGCCCTGAACTGCGCGCCATGATGCCCGAGGCGTAGCCGAGGGCATCATGGCGCGCAATGCAGGAATCGCAACTTTCGGCCCTTGTAGTGTAATATACTATTTATTGCAATCTGAGCAGGCCAAAATAATAATAATAATAACAACTACTACTACTACTACTACTACTACTACTACAATAACAATAATAATAATTACATAGCATCATTTAGACTCGAAATTAGAATGGAATTTCTCGACCAGGATCCTGCGGCTTGGGATCACAGAAAAGAGTATACTAGAAAGGAAGGATTGCAGGTCGTAAACGTCATTGCTGAAACAGGAGTTATTACAATAGGTTGATTTCCAAAAATGAAAATCAGATTCAATATTTGTTGCTAATTATACAACCAGCAGCGACAAAAATGTCCTAATTGCATTAAAAAATCGACATTTTCTAAGAGTTTGTGGTAAGTAACAATCGTAGAATGCAGCTTATGTGATTGCGATCAAGTTCCCCAAAGACAAAAGATAATAAATAAAATTGACATTTCATCTAAAATAGCCTTGGAAAATCTGAATTAAGATTAAACTTTTACTTTCGTGTGTCTTTTAAGTACGGAGCAAGTATTAGACTAAGAATCAGAATATTACTGGCTTGATACTTTATATTTAAAGGTTTTTTAAAAATAATTAATTATTTTTATTATTACTTAATCAAGAGACGGGGTAGCGTCTTGATGGGGTCATGACTGTTTGAAGTATCTTTATGTATTCAAACGAATGTTCCACTATGAGGTAAGTATTAGAGCAGTATTAAATGAGTCTAGTATTTAAACGATTCGAGCAGTAAAAGCAGAGTTGTGACCGCAGCAAGATGCTACCGCGTCTCTTGGTTAAGCAGCAATTATAAGAGACCCTCGAATATAAACCTAGGATAGAATTTAGGACAGTCCGGGATGGTTTTCAGGAGAGTCCAGGATAAAATCCGGCATAGAATCTAGAACAGTCCTGCGCAGAGTCCGCGATGGAGTCCAGGACAGTCGAGGTGAGAATCCAAAATGGACTCTGTCCTCGGACAGCCGAGACTCGCGGGTGGTCCTGGGTAGTATCCAGGTGAGAATCCGCGAGTTCCGGATTGTGGCCGGCAAGGTTTCGTGAGTCCTGGATGAATTCCAGATTGACTTTTTTTGGTAGTCCCGGATGGATCGATTGACTTCAGGATAGACTTCGGGATCGGATTAAAAGCCGAAGTCCATCTGAATATCCATTCGGGACCCTCGTCTGGACTGAAAAATTCCATCCGGGACTACAGCCCGGACTCTATCCCAGACTACTTTTTTCCACGAGGGACTGTCCCCAACTCCACCTATTTCCTTCACCCTCAATTCCTTCCAAATCCCCCCAAGTTGCGTCCGTAGCCGACTCCCCCCTACTGTATCGCATTCGCCAGTGGACACAGGGAAACTACGGAAAAAGTCTTGCCGGAGCTAGTACGCATCTCGCTGTGTGTAAACATTGGACTACAGATACACATGTCGACCTGTATATCTGGAGCTACGTCACGTCCAATGTTTTCACGCCAGCGAGACCGACGGACCGGGTCTCGAACCCGCGACCTACCGATCCTCTGGTCTAGAAGCGAGCACACTAACCACTAGACCTTCGTACCGGTTCAAAAGCAAATATATTTAAAGTCACAGTATCACTAGTAAAAAAAAATTTCCGTACACCTTTTTTAGCATTATCGACCCTATTGATCTCCATTTTTAATTCAATCTTAATATAGAACTTGCGACCGAAAATACTGTCGTAATAAAATCATAATCTATATTAATCAACAGCGTGATTTCCTAGTACGACCAATATTGCCAATCTCTGTTATAGATACGTTTGTCAAACGCATCACAAAAGCTCGACGGGAGAGCCATGTAAGATCACAGCCATATTCACGTGCATGAACGCCGAACGCTGAAGCCAACAGACACGCGTGGAATTAAGCGACAATAGAACTCCAGCTCTCTCTATCTCTCTATCTCTCTTCCTCTGTCTCTAGAATACAAACGAGACGGTGAGACACCAAGCGAGGGATGAAATTGAGTTGGCACTGATTAGACATTGCGGGCGTGCCGTCATGCCGTCATGGTTCGTAGGAATTTACCCGGCATACCCGGGCCACCAACGTCACCATAGCCACCTAAACCAATCTCTATACCTTATACTGCCTTTTCTCTCTCATCGTCCTCGGACTATTTCATCCCAGGTTTTCTCATCGCTAGCTCGATCGTTTTCTCTCTTGATTCTCCCTTCAAGCTGTTGACCTCGACTTTATTACTCAACACTCCGACAACCGAATCGTCAAGGTGACATCGTCAATTAACAGAGCACGCCTCTCCGATGCTATATATAGGAAATTGAAGAGGTAAAATTGAAAGAAATAAAAAAATTATACGATATTATTATTATTTAAATTCAAAATTCCCGACCGGCCCTGCAGGGCTCCGATGCACCTGCAGGACGGGCGGGCTAATAAAAATCGCTCTGCCTGACTGCTCCTCCAACCCGGAGGTAAGCAGTCAGGTCAGTCCAGAATCGTGTGACCTTAGTAGACGGAGCGAACCCAGAATGACCGCCTTCTGCATCCGACCCGCCAGTGAGTCGGCTTTCTGCCGACAGGCGGGTATGATCTTAATATTCGTGACAAACGACGGTTTCATTCCGCCGAGAACGCCGATTATGAGGACCACCAGTTTGACCGAGTATCCTCGGTATAGCCCGCGAAGCTCGTAAAGGAGATCCTGATACTTTGTCCGCTTGTCGTCTTCTTTTGTAGCGATGTTGGTCTCGCCAGGAGCCGAGAACTCGATCACGTAAATCGCATGGCCCTCGTGGTCGAAGACGACAATGTCAGGCTTATTAGCTGTTATACGCCTGACAGTGGGAAATGAATAGGTCCAGTAGATCCGGCACTTCTCATTTCCCACGACGGACTCAATATCTCCAGGGGCGTAGGGCAGCAGTGGCGTCTCGTCTACCCCGTAAGAGTGTCGAAGGTGGTAGTACAACACTCTTAGGGCCGCGTTATGGCGATGGATATAGCCAGAGACCGCATAGGTGGGACATGCAGATAATATATGCATGAGTGTCTCTGGCGATCGTTTGCAGGCCCTGCACCGTGTGTCAGGGACCTGCATACCCATCACCTGGCTCCGGTAGACGAGCGTGTTAATTACGCCATCCTGGCAAGCAATGATGAACCCTTCGGTCTCAGACATCAGACCGGCTGACTGTAAGAATGTAAAAGTCAGCCGCGCCGACAAGTCCATGCTGTCGATGTGTCGGAAGAACTCTCCGTGCATGGCCTTGCCGACGTGCCGCTCGAGCAGGGTGTTATGCTCGGCGGCTCTGATGGTGTTCCTACGCCGGGGCGGTTCCAGGTCTGTGATGGAATTAATCGACCTTCTGCCGCCCCGACCAACACGAAATTCTAAGCCGAGGTTTTCTGCTGCCTTCTCTGCCGCCCTGTACAAAAACGCCCCAACTCCCGTCCTTTCATGTTCGTGCACGAAGGACAGGAGAGGATTCGCACTTTCTAATACTTCGCAGGCTACACCGAGGACCAAACGGTCATGCAGGCACTCCAATCCAAGTAGGCCCCTTCCACCCATGTGACGTGGGAGGTATATACGGGGCACGGAAGATCTGGGATGAAGACTTCTGTGGATGTTCATCATCTTGCGTGTGCTGGTGTCGAGTTCACGCAGCTCGTCTCGTCTCCATTTCACTACTCCGAAAGAGTAGAGAAGGACTGGGACGGCAAGCATATTGGTAGCAGCAATCTTGTTCCGCCCAGACAATTCGGAACTCCAAATTTGCCTGAGCCGCTGCCTATACTTGCCGCGAAGAGTCTCTTTGACCGCCGCAGCGTCCTGTAAAGGATTCTGCGGCACTCCGAGGTATTCATAAGACTCTCCGGCGTCAAGGTGTTTAATGACGCTCCCGTCCACGAGCTGCGCATCCTCCGCAAGATGCCCTGATCTTCCGCGTACTAAATGGACCACTGCGCATTTGTCCAATCCGAAGGCCATGCCAATATCTCGCGAGTACGTGTTCACCACGGTGAGCGCGAGGTTGAGATCGCTCTCACTGGAGGCATAGACCTTCAGATCATCCACGTAAAAAAGGTGGGTGATCTTATGCCTCCGGTGGCCGACAGGTCCACACCTGTACCCGCGAGTTTGGCGCAAGGCGAGAGATAGCGGCAATAGTGAGATGCAAAATAGGAGTGGACTTAGGGAGTCTCCTTGAAAGACTCCCCTCCTGTACTGAACCAACTCTGTGGACTGAGTTGCCCCACCGATGGAAATGGTGAAGCGAGTCCTCCAGAGCGGCAGTAGGTGTTCTATGCATCTCACTATGCGGGGATGTACCGCAAGGCACTCGAGGAGCCATACAACGAGCTGGTGCGACGTTGTGTCGAATGCCTTGCGGTAATCGATCCATGCCATGGACAGGTTGCGTTTGTACTGGACTGAGTCCTGTGTGATGGATCGATCAATCAACAGATTTTGTTTGCAACCTGCCACGCCCCGCTTACAGCCGCTTTGCTCGTAAATCTCTCGCCATATTGGATCCCCCGTCTCAAGTATTCGCTCGTTCAAGATCTTCGTGAATATTTTGTATAATACATTGAGACAGGTGATTGGCCGATAGTTTTTCGGATCGGACAAATTCCCTTTTTTCGGGATCAGCACAGTGCGCCCCTCCACCAGCCAGCTCGGAATGGGCATCTCTTCGTTCAAAAACGACGTAAAAATCCGGGCCAGATATCGGTGTGTTGAAGAAAATTTCTTCCACCAAAAGCTATTAATTCGATCTGGCCCGGGGGCAGAGAAGTTTTTCATGCCCGAGATTGCCTTCTTGACTTCTCCCTCGCTGACTGGTGGACACTCTCCATGCCTTTGTTGAATTCGTTAACATAAGGCGGAGAAGAGCCCCAGGGCCGGAGTGTCCTGCTTGAACGAGGGTTTCTGTCCATATAACTCCTTCCAGTAAGCTTCGACTTCCTGAATCGATGGAACCTTGTCCGGCGGCTGCGTTTTTTGTTGGAATAAGCGTGAGGGAGAGTGGCGAAAAAGGTTGTTGTCTCGCCACCGCCTCAGCCGCTTCTCTAGGGACTTTTTGATTTCCACTAGAGCCCGCACCCTGTCAGAGCAATGCTGCTTTATGGTAAGCAGCATCGCCTGATTCAGTGTGTGGTGTTGGCGACGCAAGGTGGCGCATATGCGCCGAACCTTGGGCGTGAAAGCCTTGCCAGTTGACATATAATCCACCACACACTGGATGCGGGACGCATGCCGCCGGGCCATCGATATCTTCTCCTGGAGCTGCTGTATGCGTCTTTGTGTCTTGGCCTGATGAGCCTCATCGGTTGGACGATGAGGCGGCACAAGAGATGTTGCAGCGTCATACACAGCCCAGTTGATATCAAGGAGGTCGTCGCATTCCGGAATTCGTCGAGACAGATCCTCGTTCGCGGCCTTAAGCTGTTCTGGCCGCAGGGAAACTTTGAGGTGGATATGTTTCCGCCTTGTCCTCATATCTCTCGCGGCGTTTTCGGCTCTCGGCGGGACACCCGGAGGTGGTGGTGGTTCGGGAGGTTGGACCGCATCTTCGGGTGCGATCGCAATCTCCGGCGGCCGCGCCATGTCGAAACCTTTCCCACGCAGATAGGCCACATAGTCTCGCAGGGTCTGAGGCGAGAGATGAGCGAAATCGGGATGCATCTCACACCACCGATCATGCATCCTGCCCATGTATCCCATCCGCGTGGGGACGCTGTCGCGATAGCAGATCATAATGTCATTTCTGAGTTCGTCCGTCCACTTGTGTCGTCCATGTCTTTGTCAGGTCGTCGTAGCGGATCTGGTCGTTGAGTCCCCTCCAACTGATCCATGGCCGCCATCCGAGAGCGGCCGGTTGTGAGGGGCTCTTCTCGAGCTCGCTTCTGGAACCGAGATTAATAAAGGGTATGCCAGGTGGTCAGCCCAGTACACCCCCCCGACGGTATTAGCCACGGGCCGAAGCCCATGCCCAGGACACGCCACGAGAAGGCTACCGTCGGCCCCCAGCAAAGATGTTATGCTGGGGTGTGCCCCTTATTATGATTATGATTATGATTATGATTATGATTACGATTACGATTACGATTACGATTACGATTACGATTACGATTACGATTACGATTACGATTACGATTACGATTACGATTACGATTACGATTACGATTACGATTACGATTAAGATTATGATTATGATTATGATTATGGGCTGTGGCTGTGGCTGTGGCTGTGGCTATGGCTATTGCTATTGCTATTGCTATTGCTATTGCTATTGCTATTGCTATTGCTATTGCTATTGCTATTGCTATTGCTATTGCTATTGCTATTGCTATTGCTATTGCTATTGCTATTGCTATTGCTATTGCTATTGCTATTGCTATTGCTATTGCTATTGCTATTGCTATTGCTATTGCTATTGCTATTGCTATTGCTATTGCTATTGCTATTGCTATTGCTGTTGTTATTGTTATTGTTATTTTTTTTTTTTTTTTCAAGGAGTTGCGGAATCCTTTTTACAGATTTCCCTTAGTCTTGCGAGCTAAGGGGTTATGTGGGACTCCCAAAAAACAGGCCTACCCACTAAACCGCCACCTCCTTGATGTCCTCCCCCAGCCAGGGACTATGTTGATATTACTTCTAGCTGGGGGTTCTGTCTGTGTTCGTCCGTTCGTGCCGTTCGTCCGCATTACGTTACGTCGCGTTCCTCCATCTGCTCAGTCGTCTGTTAAGCATCCGTCCGCGTTCTTGCGTCTCAGTATGTTTTCCGTGTAGGTGGCGACTAAGCGCCACCATTCGGGTTCATGCAGCATCACCTCCACGATGTTATCGGGGGTGACGCGGCCAACCGTTGTCTCCAAGTCTCGTCTGCGTCCTGTCCAGTGGTAACACACGAGGAACGTGTGTTCCGCGTCGTCTCGTTCGTGTCCACAGTACTTACAGTCGGGTGTTCGTACTCGTGTACGTTCATGTTGTCGAGGTATCGTCGGAAGTAACCGTGCCCCGTCAGCAGCTGGGTGACGTAAAAGTTTACATCACCCAACTTCCTTCCGAGCCACGGCCTCAGGTCCTGTATGAGTCGTTTTGTCCAGTTACCACCTCGTTCTTCTGTCCATCGTCTTTACCACGTGTCAATCGTCACTTCGCGCTCGGCGATTGCCGCGTTCTTTCGTCCTATGTCCGCGCTGCTCCCGTAGATCCTCTTGCGCTGGAAGGCAAGCAGGTCCACGGGTATTACGCCCGCCACCACCAAAACAGTTTGTGCAGAGACTGTTCGGTAGGAGCAAGCGATTCGCAGCGCGCCTTGTCTCTGTACCATCGTCATCGTCTTGCAGTATTTCTTAGTCTTCAGGGAGTCTGCCCATATTTCCGCGCCGTATAGGAGGATCGAGTGAGCTGTCGCCATTAACAGTCTCCGTTTCCACGGTCTTGGTCTCGTCGTGTTTGCCATCAGGCGGCTCAAGGATGCTATCCTCTCGGCCGCCCTCCGGGCTGTCTTCTGTATGTGAGGCCAGAAGGTCATCTTCGTATCGATGGTTACCCCCAGATACTTGGCTTCCCCCCTAGTCTCCGTCTCGTGCGTCCCCACTTTCATGGGCAGTATTATCTGTATCCGTCTTCTCGTGAGAAACGTCAGTTCCGTCTTTTCTGTTGCGAGTTGCAGTCCGTGGTTTGTCATCCAACGTCCAACTCGTCTCATGGTCTGGTTCAGCGTCAGCTGCGCCAGCCCGGGAGAGCGCTCCGTGATCACCGCCGCTACGTCATCAGCGTAGGCGACGAGGCGCACACCGAGCGGCATCTCCAGCCGAAGCAGGCTGTCGTATAAACTATTCCAGAGGTCAGGTCCCAGTATCGACCCCTGAGCAATCCCAGCGGTGACCTCTCTTGTTACCTGTCCTTCAATCGTCTCGTATGTTATCCGTCTGTTTTTTAGGTAATCCTCCACCATCCGGACCAGGTACGATGGAATCCCGTAGTCGCTGCTAAGCGCCTCCAAGATATCCACCCACCTGGCCGAGTTGAAGGCATTCCTGATGTCCAGTGTCGCCAGCAGCACGACAGGTCGTGCTGCGTAGCAGTGTCTCTCCAGTTCCAGGAAGGAGTCGACCACCTTTTGGATTGCTCCAATCGTCGATCGGCCCCTCCTGAAACCGAACTGCAGGTCTGAGAGACCCCCTCCGGCCTGCATAGCGTCCGTCAGTCTCGGTCTCAGTAATTGTTCAAAGAGTTTACCCATCGTAGCAAGTAAACTCAACGGTCGGTAAGCCGACGGCGTGTTAGGGTCGCCCTTACCCTTTGGGATAAGGACGAGCCCCGCCACTTTCCACCGATCGCTGAACGTCCCTGTTATCAAGCGCGTGTTGTACAAGTCGAGAAGTATCTCCGGTCGTAGGCGAGCCACGAGCCGGAGGATCTCGGCCGGTACTCCGCCTCCTCCCGGCGCCTTGCCAGTCTTCATCGCATTCGTTGCTCTAGTGAGCTCCTCTGCAGCAAAGACGGGGGGTGCCGGCACGTCTGCATCGTCCGTCACGTTCGTACGAATCGGGTGCGTCGGGAACAATCCGTCAACAATCCGTCCTGCTGTTTCGGCGTCTTTAAGTTCCGGTGGCACTCGGGCCCCCAGTTTACCGGTGACAATCTTGTAACCGGTTCCCCAGGGGTCTTCGTTCACCTCCTCGCAGAGCTTCCTCCAGCATCGCGTCTTGCTGTCCCGTATTGCTTTTGTCAGCGTCTTCCGTGCTGTTTTGTGAATGGCCTGGAGGTTTTCCCTTTCGGCTCCGCCCCCAGCCCTCGTGACTCGTCGCCGATTTGCCAGGCATATCCTGCGCAATTCGACTATCTCGTCCGTCCACCAGTATTGCGGTCGTCTGTTTTGTATGTGTCGTCGTTTCGGCATTGTGCTGTTGAACAAGCCGTCTATTAGTTTGGCCGTCTCGTCTGTCAGTCTTTCCGCCCTTTGCCGGCCAGTCAGCTCGGGGGGGATTTTCGTCACAGGAGCTGGTGCTGCCATCAGCTCCTCAGAAAATTTTCGTGCGTCGAGTTTGTCAAGGTTCCACCGCGGGGGTTGGTGGGTTCTCGTTCCTCTCGTTTCTGTCTGTCCTGCCACTTCGAAGGTGATATACTGGTGATCGCTGGCTGTGTAGTCCTCGATCACCCGCCACCCCCTCAGCCGTGGCAGGATTCTGTTCGACGTTAACGTCGCGTCAGGGATGGAGTATCCAAACCCTGGTCGTCTGTACGTCGGCGTATGCCCGGAGTTTACCACTGCTAGGTCCAGCCTGGCGCCCATCTCCAGCAGTAGTCGTCCGCGCCTGTTCGTTTCTGTCATTCCCCAGTCGATCGCCCGCGCGTTGAAATCCCCCGCAACAATGACATCCCCGGGCAGGTCCCTGATACCGTCTTCCAGAAGTGCCACCTTCCTCTCGAACTCCGCCGCGGTGCATTTGGGCGTCAAGTAGACGCTGACATAAGTGACAGCGCCGACTCTAGTCCAGACGTAGTCGTTCCCGGTACCACGGTTGGAGACTCGAGATTGGGCGGCACCTCTTACCCAGATAGCAGTGGTCTCTGTCTCGTTCGTGATGTACGTCTGAGTCGTCCTTCTCCTGTATGGTTCACACAGGATCAGGATGTCCGCGTCATGTTCGTCGGCTATCTGCGGTTGGAGCATGTCTGCGGTCCTACTTCGGTTCAGGTTTCCCTGAACTATTCTGTCCGTCTTTCGGCCTGCCTCCTGCACTCCTCCAGCACGACCCGGAACACGGCGCACCTGCCGGTTCCGGCGAGGTGCGCCACGTCCTTGTGCCCGGCCTCGGAGCACAGTGGACAGACAGGTTTGTTCTTACAGTCCGTCGCGTGGTGTCCGGATGCGCCGCACTTGCGGCAGCATTTCGTCCTGTCCTTGCCTTTGCATTCGGCCTTTACGTGGCCGAAGCCCAGGCATCGGTAGCATTTCGTCACCGTCAGTAGTTTCCGAACGCGGCAATGCACCCAGCCAATTCCGATCCGGCCGCGCCGAAGCAGCGCATCGGCTTCCCGCGAATCATGTTCGCAGACCGCCATGTACTGCTCAGCGCGGTTCGGACCAAAGATGTGGACTTGGAAGTCTGCGTCTCGTCCTGTCTCTCGTTTCAGTGCGTCCGTCACGTCATCGGGGGTCACAATACAGTCCAGATCCATGATCTCCAATTGAGTTTTGGAGGTCATAGCCCTGACACTGCCCGCTTCCCCGATCGCGTCTTGGATCTGTCGTCCAAATTCGTCACGTCCGTCCGGTTTGCTTGCGTCTGCCTTCAGTTTCAGGAGACACAAGCCGTTTTTCGTTTTCCTCAGATTCGTCACCTGCACGTGACTCCTCTTCGGGTCCACTGTCGACTGTATTTTTCGTACTATGTCAGAGTACGTGGTGTCTGTACCCGGTTTGACCAGAACAGTCAGTCCCCTTCGGGGCGGGGCTGGTCCGGTCCGGTCAGCCCGGGCTTTCGCGTCCGTTTTCTTATTTTTTTTGTCCTTGTCTTTCCGTGTAACGGTCTGCCAGTCTGTGGCCGGTTCCATCGTCGTTGGCCTCTTTTGCAAGGTCTCCGGCGTGGTTCCGGTCGACGATCGTTTTCGTTTCGTCCGTGGCGTCTCTTCGTTATTGGTCTTTCCTGTCAGTGTCTTGTTGCTGTCTACAAGACGTCCCTTTGAGGCCGCTTTCAACTGCGTGTGCAGTGCAATGTCCGCGGTCTCAAGGATCGTCTTGATTCCCGTCTTTACAGTCATGTTCATGTTTTTCTGAACATTTGCTGCTTCGGCCATTTTCGTCGCCGTCTCGTGGATGAGCCTCAGCAGTTCTATCAAGTCTTGTTTGTTACTGGTTGCTGTGGCTGTTTGTCTCGTCGTCAGTGTTGCGTTGTCTACGGCCGCGCCGCCACCGCTAGACACGCTGTCCGTCCTGTTTCGTCTCGGTAGGTTAAGTAACGTCTTGTTCGTGTCGTCCTCCTCTTCACAGTGCACAAAGTGCGGCCCTCAAAATCCGTGCCGCTGCCCGTGGCCACTCCACGAACCGCGCTGAAACAACGCACGGCCCCTGAGGTCCTCCCCCCCCCCCCCTCCCTGTGTGTTTAGTGTGCCCCCCTTGTAGGGTGTGCGTGAGTATGGGTGCCCGTAGTGACAGAACCGGGCTTCATTCATGGGGAGAGCCCGTTTATAGGGATCCCCTCCATTCGGTTTCGGGCGACTCCGTTTATAGGAGTCCCCGGACATTCACTTTTCGGTAGGACCCGTTTATAGAGTCACCGAGCATTCACGTCCCCGGTTTGTCAGAGGGCTAGTGCGTGTGAGTGTTTGTGCAGTGTGTGAGTGTGTGTGACCAGAGCGCTGTTAGCCGTATGGAGAAACACACGTTGCCCGCCCTGCACGTGAGAAATCTCGGACGTAGGGTTGCATCGTCATCGTCATCGTCATCGTCATCGTCATCGTCATCGTCATCGTCATCGTCATCGTCATCGTCATCGTCATCGTCATCGTCATCGTCATCGTCATCGTCATCGTCATCGTCATCGTCATCGTCATCGTCATCGTCATCGTCATCGTCATCGTCATCGTCATCGTCATCGTCATCGTCATCGTCATCGTCATCGTCATCGTCATCGTCATCGTCATCGTCATCGTCATCGTCATCGTCATCGTCATCGTCATCGTCATCGTCATCGTCATCGTCATCGTCATCGTCATCGTCATCGTCATCGTCATCGTCATCGTCATCGTCATCGTCATCGTCATCGTCATCGTCATCGTCATCGTCATCGTCATCGTCATCGTCATCGTCATCGTCATCGTCATCGTCATCGTCATCGTCATCGTCATCGTCATCGTCATCGTCATCGTCATCGTCATCGTCATCGTCATCGTCATCGTCATCGTCATCGTCATCGTCATCGTCATCGTCATCGTCATCGTCATCGTCATCGTCATCGTCATCGTCATCGTCATCGTCATCGTCATCGTCATCGTCATCGTCATCGTCATCGTCATCGTCATCGTCATCGTCATCGTCATCGTCATCGTCATCGTCATCGTCATCGTCATCGTCATCGTCATCGTCATCGTCATCGTCATCGTCATCGTCATCGTCATCGTCATCGTCATCGTCATCGTCATCGTCATCGTCATCGTCATCGTCATCGTCATCGTCATCGTCATCGTCATCGTCATCGTCATCGTCATCGTCATCGTCATCGTCATCGTCATCGTCATCGTCATCGTCATCGTCATCGTCATCGTCATCGTCATCGTCATCGTCATCGTCATCGTCATCGTCATCGTCATCGTCATCGTCATCGTCATCGTCATCGTCATCGTCATCGTCATCGTCATCGTCATCGTCATCGTCATCGTCATCGTCATCGTCATCGTCATCGTCATCGTCATCGTCATCGTCATCGTCATCGTCATCGTCATCGTCATCGTCATCGTCATCGTGGGAATAATTCGCAATATAGTGGAGAGGAATGAAGTCGTTAATCGTCACCTTTATTATAATTACGACCCCAACGAATATACTCATGATCATAGAGGGGGTCTGATAGTACGATGTAAATATATGGAGATAACAATGAAGACGATAATGACGAGGTTAATTATATAGTGAAAACTAATTTCACGCTCTCAAGAGTATATTATGCAGATAGTAGATTCGTGAGCGAGCACGTTGCTCGATTTTGTAATCGTATGTTGTGTAGATTCGTGACGCCGTTGGCCAAAATGATTAAACGGAGTGAAACGCGTGAATAGAACCACCCGATGCGCAAGATATCATGTGATGGTTTAAGGCTCGTAGCCCCTCCAATGTATTTTCTTGGTATGTCTCAATTTTCTCATTCTCGTTCTCTCGTGTACTTTGTTCTGTGATA
Organism: Perithous albicinctus; assembly: GCA_964016905.1. Lineage (NCBI taxonomy): Eukaryota > Metazoa > Arthropoda > Insecta > Hymenoptera > Ichneumonidae > Perithous > Perithous albicinctus. The sequence continues at coordinate 6,463,408 of OZ024697.1, forward strand.
CTCATTTCTTCTGGTTCTCTAATACAGCAATATTTTTCATGCACTAAAGTTAACGTCAGACGCAATACAATTCTCCTTCGGCCTTTTCTTATTCAACTTCAATTAAGTACGCAGTCGACAAAAAATGAGGAAAATGTTTGCTTTGATTACTTTTACCTTCCTTCTTTGAACCATCTGTAGTTCAGCACTGTTTGAAATACAAATATGAAAAGCTGACATGAAATTAAGAATTGCACTTAATTCAACAAGCAGGTTAGCTATGAGAACGAGACGAAATTATTTTTTTTCATTAAGGAATAACTTCCAGTAATGTGTAACAGATTCTCATATCCTACAAACCATGTAGATTTCAATGATAAAACCTTGCATTTTGCAATAACAGTTGTTATATCTATATATCAGGTGGTAATTCCAGTATGTTTAAGGACATGGACTACATTCTTCGTAAACAAGATCTTTTCGTATTGCATAAAGAGATAATAGTATATTTCACGAAACATGAATTTCATTAATATTAATATAAATATGACTAAATTATTCCTGGCGCTCACGTATCTTCTGTATGCAATGAAAGGTCTTTTCGAAAACCTAAGTGTCTCCTTTACATTTTATTCCCTTCAATTCGAAAATGTTGGTTATTTTTTTCACGATAGCGATAGAACACATTGTTATAAACAATCTAATTGTTTAAATCGCAATATCTCGCAAACTAATGGAGATGACGAAAAAATATTCAAATGATAAATTGATCCTCCTCTCAAGACGAACAAAAACTGTCATTACGTTCTTTTTCGTCTTTACACAACTTTTCGACTTATTGACAGGTAAGCAATTTCATAAGCGCCCGATATGCAGTATCTGCGCCGACAACCGTATTAAAGTAGAAAATGTAATCTGTATGATGGTCGAAGAAAGAAAGTAAGATGTTTACAAACAACAAAATGGCGACAGGTTGAAGTGGGAAAATTATGTGAAAAAGTAGGTTACATGGTTTTTTTAGATATCTGCGGCTCCAATCATCAGATCGAACTTTACTACAGCACAATGTAAAGAGATTTTTTTAAGGAACCAAATCGTAGGTGGTAATTTGAACATTACATTTCTTGGAATTAGCGAAATTTCTACTTCCAAATATCTACTACGAAATTTTTTACCGGCACGGAAAGTGCATCGGCCGCCTATGAAACTGCTTGCCGTCAATAAATCAAAAAGTTGTGTAAATCCGGAAAAACGTAATAACAACATTTGTTCATCTTGAAGAGTGGATCAATTTATCGTCTGGGAATGTTTCGTTATCTATAATAGTTTTTCAGATATAGCTATTTAAACAATTAAATTGTTAATAACAATGTGTTCAATCACTTTCAAGAAAAAGATAACCAACATTTTCGGATTCAGGAAACCAAAAATCTAACGGATACACCAAGGTTTTCGAATGAATGATAACTGAGCGCCAGAACTATTATGCAATTATTTACTCTCGGTCAGCATAGCATACACATGATTTACATATACGTAAAGCTTGGAGGTCCTTAAGCAACGAGTCAAGGAGGAATTTACCGAGAGAGGTATAGTATAGTATGTACGACGTAGGTAGCCTTCGTATAAGCTCATGTTCCTTCGTCCACGGTCCATCTTCATTGCGCCGCTGCTGTTCCCTTTACGCGAAAGATAACCCTGAGGCTCGAACCCTCGACCGTTTTGCCGATAACGGAAACCCGTTTCCGTAAACCAGTGTTCCAGAGGCTTGAGGCCCTCTCCAGCAATTCTCCAGCGTCTACGTTCGTTTCTCTTCTGTCGTATAGTTACGTACTACCTCGGCGCGGCTCTACGTCTACTATTCGCTAAGGGTTCTCCACGTACGTACGTAATCCATTTCAGCCTTTACGTGGATTACTCAGGGATTTCCCTGAACCGTCTTGCCTACCGAGTATCCATGAGATAGTAACGCAAGAAGATATAGAGATGGAAAAAGCACCCCCCGGCATTGATGTTACCATAGTCAAGAAGCAATGTGGTACATTCTCTCTCTTGATCTACCAAATCCTCCTCCTACCCGCGGGACCATTCTCCGTCACGCCAAATTGAACTTTGCCGTCTAGGCGAGAGAATGTTGGTTCGGTCTTGTATGTGTTCTACCGGCAGCCATATACCTACAACAGCGGTTGAGTTTCGAGGATGACGTTCACACGGTACGGTCAGCCCGGGGGATCGAGAAAATCTATGCCTTGGGTGTAAGCTGATCCTTATACTCCCGGCAAGACGCTCTAGGAGGGGTTGTAAATGAAACTTTGCATGATATTAGACAGAATTCAAGACTGATCTGAATCGGGATTCCGGTGACAGGATGATTCAGTAGGTTCACGGGGTATTTCCCACAACATATCGCTTTGTCACTCATATGTACCGAAAGTTTTTGGCATAGATTGACGAGACGACCCTTCTTTTTGAAATACCGTAGCAACTGTCGAGATTAGTGTGTGGGGCAGGATTACGATTTATCCGGTCCCTCAATTTGATGCTTGTTTCTAATAGTACTTCTCATAGGGAGCAAAAAAGTACATAAGACCTATCGTGCTAACTGTTTTGGTTTCCGAGATATTGAATTCTTAAATTTTTTATTGGTATACTTATGATATCTTTCTCTAACTTCCATGCCTACGATTTTATTGAAATTTAGTATTGTATTTGGGTCACCGGAAAAAATTATCTCCGTAATATGAAGCAACGCATTATGAAAAATTTTCCAGAAGAATGCACAAATATATAATTTTCTTTTTAATAATAATTTTCTATAAATTATATTATAAAAAATAAAGGTCTTCGCCCCTAACCCCCCACAGGGGCTCCGCCCCTCGACAACGTCGGGGGCTTCGTCCCCGAAGACCCACCATATTCGTTACTGCTTTTTGTTCCTTTACAAAAAAAAAATTGGTATGGAGTGAAGACATGCACTAACAATAAGAAAAAGATATAGTTGAGTCAACAAAATCTCCAGTTGAATACGTCAAAATGAAACTGTTGTTCTGACCCTTTTTCCGGTGGCCCTTTTTCCAAATACCCTTTCAAACGAACCCGAAGTGTAAAAACAAAAAAATATTGTTGAGACTGACCGTCATTGCCCACATGCTTTAGCTACCTGGTGTAATATTCTTTGTTTGATAGGTGAATAGCACATATTTTTAAAAATAATTCTGATAATGATTCCCATACCATTGTCTTACCAAATGAAGATGTTGCCAAAACTAACCACCGAAACAACTAACTAGAACTTTGGGAATCAAGCCATCTAATACAACATTCATATTTTTTATTTTTGGATTCAACATTCCATATCTTGCTAATTAAAGCAATTGAATCTTTCTTCTAAAAAGTTGGTGGAACAAAAGATCGCAAACATTGTCATCGTTTTATTCGTGCTGTGATTGGTCGCCAATGTTGTCAGATACACGGGGCCAAGTTCACGTATCGAATCTTTTTGTTTATGTCAAATGTGAAATCTGATAAAAGCTGCAGCGCCCAATCCTAGTAGTACTATAAACCTTATATGATTATTTGTTCCGAGCACAAAATACGCTTTAATCACATTAAAGGTTCGAAATCAATTGACCGGAAAATTCTGTGGATCCTTAGAATGCTTTATACAGAATCATTTCGTCATTCGATTGTATCAAACGATTGCAGTAAAACTCAATAAAAGCTTCATTTGTTTTTTTTCTCGAAAGACAGTAGCAGGTTTGAAGACTAGTATATGGGATGTAAACAGACCAGAGAGCAATAATGGCGATAAAGAACAGAAGACAGAAAAACATCGACAAGGAAGCGAGGAACAGGGTTTCCGGAAGAGGGGGGGGGGAATGCTTTTTAAAAATGTCATTCGCCGTGCAGTTCGGATGGCAAGAGATGAGAGTGCAGATATATATGTATATGAAAGCTATATCGTAAGTCGGTTAACACAGCTCCGCGCTCGTATTTGGCGACCATATTTTTCGGTACGATGACAGAGCGTCGGCCGGCACACGGGGCGACTAACGGAATTCCAAACTTTGGTAACTTGCCAAATTATTGTTGGTCCGTTCGATGTCTCTGTCTCTTACACACCCGGGTTTTTCTCATGGCGCTATCTCGTACGATGCTTTTTACACACATTGTGTACGCGATCGGTGTGGTATATAGTCCCAGAATAGGACAAGTGAAGAGTGTTGGAAAAAAGGGAATGGCAGGAGAAGACGTGAATGGGCAGTCGCGACAGCGTTATACCGTAACCCGGTTTCCTCTCATCGATTTCTCTGTGCTCCACGGAGGGACAGCGAGAGAAAGCACACAGCTAGTGTACCGCGCCGCGACAAAGAGTCGGGTAAATAAAAATTCGGAAAAAGCTTCGCAGCTCTCGCAATGACGCGTATGTGGTTCAGTCAGATGGGAATAAAAGGTATAGATAGAGAGAGGGGAGAGGGGAGTGAGAGAAGAGGAAAATTCGAACGAATACGAGTCGTTGCCTGACTCCGGGAAAAGGAGGTTCTTGTGGACGATTCCCAGCTTTTCCACTTGCAGCTATATAACCTGCACACTGGTAATATCATACCGGAAGCTACAGAGATAGGTATGGTGGAGAGAGGGGTCGCGGAGAGCATGCTGGGGATCGAATCTCTGAAGCCTGGTGCTGGTGGTGCTCGACCTCGTTGCCTCGACCGAGTCGCAATCAATCAATCCTAGACTCGAATGGCCTCGTTATTCCAGTGCCGGGGGTGAAAAAACAAGAAGGCACGAAGCTTCACTACCTATGGCTTACTGCATATATTCTAAGCCTATACGCGATCAGGATGCTGCAAGACGTATGGTATATCATAAATGCTTTGAGATAGAGGACGGATATTATGAATGAGGAAATGATTATATATTTTCATTAATCCAGTGTGAAGCCAATTATATTTCGCCCAGAAATAAAGCATATCGAAATATTGTTCTATTGGTATACTACTTATATATTTATTACCAATACCTATTCATTGGTATTTATATAAAAATAGCAATGGGTATTGGATAATTGGATTGAGAATGCGAGGTTAAAGGTTATATTAATAAAAACACAAAGTGACCGTTCACGTGGACACGTTGAAAGTATTTTAGCAACATAACAAACAGAAATTCCGATCTAAATACATATTGCGTTTTGCAGGGCTGAGAATTACTGTATTATTCTTTAAATTTCAGCCTTTAAAAGCATTTTGTTTGTCTCAATAAATTTGCTCATTAGCGGAGACAAATCGTCGTTGACCAGGGAATTATCTCAATTTCCTGTAGTCGCTCGACAAACGTTTATTCTGGGTCTGAGGTCCGGGAAATCTTTCATCATTGAGCATATATTTTTGTCCTTTTTTCTAATAGATGAAAGACACGATGGCGCTGGATTTGTTTCTTGTTGTCGTTCTCTCTTCTTCATTCTTTCGTGATGGTTTTCTCCCAGGGGAAGATTATCGTCACCCGTCTTTCTCTTCGTCGCTCGTGAGTATATATCGCTACCAACCCCGTCCTGTCAAAATTGGCTTCATTACGTTGTCAACGGGGATTCAGTTTTCGATACGACTTTAGGGACTAGCAACGAGGCAGTGAATAAATACAACCAATTCGTATCCTCTAGTGGGGATAAACCACGCGAGCCACTTGTGTATATTTTCGTCAAAATTACCGTAACAGTTTCTGTTACACTTTTGAAGCCACACCACGTAACAGTCATTGCGCCTTTTACAAGATACGCCCCAAATTTTACGACCTCCTCTTAGTGTGTCACGCACATACACACAGAGACATTTGTGGATAAAAAATTTCACGTTCCAGCACTTCCGGCTTTTGATCTTTGTATGTGAAGAGTGAACTAAGCTACCGACCTTGTCAGACCTTTTCGGTAATCTCACGTCAGTCACTTTCATCAACTCTGTCTGCTCCCAAACGACTCAATGGGGAAATGGCACAAAACCACCCTTTTGTTCCGGTCTTTTCATTCTTTCGGCTCTGTCCTCGCGTGTTCTTGTGAATTGCTACTGCTTGCTCTGCACCCTATTTTCGGATGAATACAAATGGAAAGATCTCATCTACTTTTACAAGCTGAATTCCCAATTGTGACTTTGGTTTATTACATCAGTGTGGGGTCACGTAATAAACTTCAGATCGTACCTATGTATCAAAAGAGACTCGACAGAGCCTGGCGCTAAGTTCATTTGTAAGTGTGACACGCCTAAGTCTACCTAGTGAAATCATATTAGTCGTCCCTTATTGACACATTTCTATACATTCATACTCTGACGCTTGGAACCGATAAATTAAGACTGTATTCACAAAATCTATGTCATGCAATAACCGGATGTTTAGTCTTTTCCTTTGTCTTTTCATGTCTGTTGCATCCAGGACTCCCGGATGGATTCTCTCAATTATTTTTCAAATCGGTAGTTAAAACCACACTTGGATCACCCCAAGTGATTTCACATGGGTTATCCAAAAAAAAAAAAAAAAATTATGCTTTGCAAAATATATTTAGCAATTATACGTAGCAGCAACATGTAAATGCGTTGACCACAATTGTGCTTGGCGCAACCCCCTTTCTGTAAAATCGGAAAGTCTCTGGTTTAGTCACATCCAATCATGATCCATCTGATTGTTAAAAATCGCAGCCGGTCTACGTGTTTTTTAATTTATCAAGACATCTTCAATCACTCGCACAGCTGCATCAAGACATAGAAAATACGAAGGCAGACCTAAAGGAAGGTATAAGAAGGCAGAACAGCATATACAACTACACTGATGTCGGCTGACTACTGTAGGTAATGGGAAGATGTTACAGGTGCAGAGAAATAAGAACAAGAGAACTGCAACGAGCCCGGATGCTCGTAAAGCGGTAACATTTTCGCACGTCGTAAATATCACGGAAGACGCCGTAGGTATTTTTCGGGATGCAACGGGAGATTGAGGAGAAGACACTCCTTGTAGCCATATAGCTCGTGTGTTGGTTCAACTGAGAAACGTGATAAAGAAGGGGACAAGAAAGTAAAAAACAGCCTGGAACGTTCGTTTTCCCTCGTAAACGTCGCGACGCCACCATTCGAGCAAGAATGAGAGTGACGAAGGTTCGTCATCGTGTGAAACTCGGGCGCGACCGAATATGTATATTCCAACGCACGTACTTTTACCGTACCTTCTCGTTTTCCTCTTTGTTCCATTTTTTTTAAATTTATTATTCTTTCATCCACCATCAGTCGTCCAGGTCGAGAAGCGTAAAAATTCAATTGGCGAAAAGAGATACGAGCGTCGGAGGTACAGGGATACGTATTTCTACTACTATGATACGACCACTATAACGGACAGAACTGTCGCTGCTCCACACGACTGCGGGGAATACGTGAAGGTTTGGTAAGAATGAAGAAGGAGAAGGACTAGGGACTTGGCTCCACGCCAAGCGGAACTTCCAATCCTTGACGTGCTCTTCGGGATTTTTCTTTACGACCTTCTTTTTTGCCTCTTCTTCTTATGTTCACTGGCGCCCTGTGCCTTACGTACTTTCTCCTTTCTTCGGTTTTACCTTGAATTTTTTCCCGATAGGCTCAGCTCGCTTCTCTAAAGTGCTCGTCAAGCATCTCTCCGAGCTACTCAATAATATCAGATGTATTACAGATCAACTCGTTCTGGGAGACAATTTGAATGAAGTAATTTATATTCTTAAGAAAGGTTGAAAAAGAGTTTTACTGATTGGGTCTGTTAAAATGATGAAGGATTTGGCTGAGGAAATGGTCATATACCTCTAACATATACACCAATCACGCCATTGAGTGAATAGGGAACAGGATAGGATAACAAGGATAAGAGGGATTGTCTATAATGCCCTGGCTAGAAATTCGGTCAAGCTTGCCATCGGGATCAGGAGTGAAGCATTGAAGCGTAGGATCTCATCAAGTAAGACACACTTTATAGGGACTTAAACAGTTATATCTTCGGCGAAATATTAAACGCATATCAAAACACCTAGCTACGGTAATAATAACGGTTAACGGGTGGTCAACACATTAAACATGGTCTTGATCAAGTGGGCTCAGTAAGCGCTACAGAAAGCTAACTGTGTAAAGGATAAAATTGTGTGGGTGTCCCCAGTAAAACACAAGTGCACTTGTTTATTCCATTTGCAGTACCATCGAGCGGTACTTCTGCCAACCTTCGTCTTTTTTCTCACGTCCAAAACTGGAATATGCAAGAGCAGTGTTGCATAACCGAGGAAAGCATCTTTTTTTTCTCAACCTGCATCATCACGGTCCCCTGTATCCTTGCGCGCAGATCCTCGAGAACTTGCACTCTTGTCGACACTTGGAGAACTCTACATACCGGTTTAGAGGTACCCTCTCGTCTCGTCCTCGTCGTTGGTCCTCGAAAAAACAGGCTGACACCTCGGAATTTTGGCAAAACAGGCAAGCGGCAAGAAGGAGAGATGTGAAGTTCGAATGGAAATTAGGAAGAGTGTAGGCGAAGGAACAGAGAATATTAAAGGGAGATTTCAAGAAGGAAGACAATGCTCGCTTGGTAGACGCTGACAGAACAGGATACACATATCTATACTTGTATATATCAAGGACAGAGGAAAGGACCGAGAGTGAAACGGCGGATGAGAAGCGAAAGCGTATTCGAGTGAGATCCGTCTGAATATGCAACGTCACGTTTCAGATTTGGACGCGTTTCGGAACATTCTATTTTCCGAGTTTCTGTTCTCTTTCTCTTGCACAGGCATCATGAATGAGAGTCTGCCGAAGTGTACGTACTTCAGTAGGAGAGTATTGCGACGGGTTCGCTCCTTCAGTTTGGCGAATACAACGCATACATGGTTTACTGGTTATGTTTCTCATAATTTGCAAACGTACTGAGACGATATAACTGTAGACATCACGTCCTCTTGTCTTATCACTGTTTCAACCTTTTTACATCTTCAAATGTTTGTGAATTTACTGGACAATCTTAACGGGTATATAAGTGAAGAATCGAAAGCGTTGTAAGACTGTACGTTAAGGTCTAATCAAATAAAATACTTTTTGGAATAAAATAGGAATTGGAGTTTGTATATATGTGTAAAAGCCAATTGAATCATTAGCTTAATGTATCGCGAGTAGTGTAGCTTAAAAGTATCGTTTAACGTGATAGCCATATTGGTATCGAAGAATCTCTTTATCTCTTCAATTTCTTTTCTTTTCTTCTAGTCGTATCGTGAAGCTATTTTCTCTTTTCTTCTTTCAATATTTCCTGCAGTAGATACCGTATCACATATTTTTCTCCGTCGAGCAAGCATTCACTCTCGCACTTATTTATAGTTTCTCCTCCTCTTTCCGAGGAGCTGAGGGAAGCGGAATAGCATCGTGCAGTCAGGGAAGGGGGGAGGGTTATACATTTTTCATAAATAAATTTCGTACGAGCAAAGAGAGAATCCGTCCAACATCCGAACGTGTAGCTATACGGACTAGCGGTTTTATTCGAGAGTAAGTGTTACGGAACTTAACTGACTATATGCTTTCATCGACATTCTCAAAACGTGTGGCGAAACTCAAAGATCTGGTATATATTCAATTTAAACGGTTTCACTACCTAATGTGCAGTGCAGAATTCGGGGTATAACTCTGAAATGTTGATATCCGACCGACAATTTACGTACATTATCTACGCACATGTAGACATTACTGAGATTTTAGTAAGCTAACATATGGAGTCCAGAGTTCAACTATTAGTTACAGATAGTTGACCCACAACCGCCTAAAAATGATGAGTCCAGGATGGAGTCTGGGCAGTCCCGGGTTGAGTCTGAGCACTCCAGAATGGAGTCCAAGATGGACAATGGGATCGAATCATATAGATCGATTCTCTACCATGGACTACCAAGGTGGCATCCGGGACTGCCCAGACTCTATCATGGACTCATCATTTATAGTTAGGAATTTCTCAACTATCATTCGTTTAATGATGATCAAAATTTCAGTTCAATGCAAAACCAAAATCTACAATATATTTTTAAAATATGTGTAGAGTGTCGCCTGTTCCTGACTAATGGTTCATTAGTTCTCGATGTCTAAGTAGCTTTTTGACGTAAACCGTATGGAATACAAAGATTACGGAGATGTTTCAAGGTTCTGGACCTACGTCACCACGGGTTTTGAGGTCCGGTGGATTTTAACGTAGATCTATCTCATGGTGTGACAGGATTATGGCAAAATCTCGAGGCTCTAGGGACGGTGTCTCCGTGGCTTTCGAGGTCCATGTTGGTACATACGTAGACCTCGTGGTGTAAGAGGACTGCAGCAACACTCCAAGGTTCCGGGACTTATTGATTTAGGACAACGTTCCGAGTGAATATAATACATCAATAAATACATATTGATTATGCCAATATCGAATTGCTGTCGGGTGGCCAAAAGAGACAAAAGGCTTGGAAAAAAGCGTCGTCTGAGACCAGGAAGGAAAACAGTTGAACCGTTCATTCTGCTTTCCCAGTGGATACTTCGATACTTAGACAGGTTGTTCTTAATGCCCATTGTTGTGCCAGTGTGCAGGTTCTTCGACAGAACGAAACTCACAATTAGTTGGCGTGCAACTTCCCAGTAGTCAAGTCCCCAGTAGTCGCTGTCGTCGTTATCTCTCCCCTTCTTCTTTGCAGAACTGCACAACGAGGGACTACCCTGCTGTTGTTGCCGAGGAACTTTGTCGGTAATTGACTTTTCGTTTAATACTGCTGCTAGAGTAGAAGTAACTAGGTAGAAAGAGCTAAAAGGCAAGAAACTTTGATCCACGTATACGCTACCTCGTTCTATCCTCTAACTGTGCCTTTTTTCGGCGCTGCTACGTTCTATTCTGTATAGTGCAAGGTATTTTCTAGTTGTACTTCTCTTTTTCTGTTATTTCTATATCTATTTGTTTTCTTTGTCCGTAGGTCGAATAAACACCCGATGATTCGAATGCACTGCCTCCTTTGCAGATCCTCTGGAAATTGCAAGAACTTGGTAGAACTTGGTATCACCATCTTCTGAGTACAGCATTAATAAAAGCTGTTTTTCCACCTACTCGACTTCTTGCATTCTTAGGAGGTGACTACTTACTGTCGTCAGTTGTTAATCGTGGAATACGCCACTGGGACTAATTAAAAGCTGTAATTCGTTGTACCCCTTGTCTCTAAAGAGGAGAAAGAAAAAGACAGAGAGAATACGGGTTGGAGATCTAGGAATGTTTGGAGAAAGAATAGTACAAAGCGAAGTAGAAAGAAAAGCAGGAAAATCGTGGGCGACCCTTGAAAAAAGACCGCCTCAGTTGCTCGCACGAATCTCCTTGCCTCGAGACTCGCAAGAAGATCCTCTTCTCTTTCTTTCAGTCCTCTCTGTTCCCACCGACATAAATTAATCCAGTAAATGAGCACGAAGGACAAGAAAAATATAAGACGATTTTCTTTCTCACTCTATCTTTTCTCGCTGTCACGACAATTTATATTCCAACACGGCGCGCCAGCCTGGTTAATTTAAGAAGCCCCGCAATAAAAGTCTTCTTGTCGTTTCATGCAATCAAACTTTTGTCAGTGGCTTCTCCACCGGCGTCGTGAACACCCATCTACGAGAACGTAATTTAAAAATACGGTTGAATCAGGAAAAACTAATTATATAAGAAATTGGATAAATGTCATGCTCGCACCGTAAGGGTAGGCTACAACGATGGTATTACACTGCCGTGAGAAATGAACGAGGTTGCCTGCGAATTAGCAGTTAACAAATTAACACCGTGAAACGATAGCCCAGCTCTATGCACATCGTAACATTGGGTACGGGACGAGGGCGAACAAGAGTATTGGTCGAGTGAGCTATAGAATGAAACAGTTGGATGTAGGAAAAATAGGAAGGGGTAAAACGAGAGCTGCCCGGTATTTCGCCGCAATTGAAATACGGGATTCGCCCGTTGGGTATTGCCTATTGGCTACTTCCAGAACGGCAAACCTATTGATTATCCGGGTACATTCCTACCACTCTGTCCATTTGCCGTTTGATTCATTATAATTGCAGAGAGCCAAAAGGTATATACGTTTTAGGTACTATTTACTATTTCGCTGGGTCATTCGGCTCCGATCGCCCATGTTGATATACTCGATTCAAAGCCGCTCCCTTCCCTTCCATTTCGCAACCAACAGAGATACCTCACTACTTTTCATCGACTTTTACCCGCAGGCCTGATATTTAACAAAAAAGTTGTTTTCTTTCTTGCAAAAACTGGTATTCACGAACGAAGAATCAAATATCTCTTTGAATCTCGTTTTGCAGAATCGATAGGGAATTCGTTTGATAGATCCAAATTACAGCGTAGTCGTTATCAATACATTTCCATATAGCAGTTTATATATGGTTAGAGTAGACATAACATGAAACTGGGTCCAATCGCAGATTTAATTCACGATTTCGTTGACCTGTTACCTTGCATAATACAGGAATGGAGGATGTCGTATGCATTTTACGTATCGACTAAGTCCATCAAGTAACATTGCATCTCGTAATCGACAGATACACCGTTGCCTTTTCATCGACATTTGCCGACAGACCTGATATTTAATCAAAAATTCGTGTATTCAAAAACTAGAAGACACGAACAAAGGATCAAATATCCTTTATCCATTTCCTGTATCGAGCAAGTCTACTCAACCTCTTTTCATCAACTTTGACTGACAAGGTTGATTATTTTGACAGACAACAATTGATTAACCCCGAATTAGAAGACTTAGGCAAAGGACTAGATATCTCTTCGAATGTTGTTTTACGAAACCAATCGGAAATTGGTTTAACAGAGGATCCAAATTAGAGCTACGTATAGCCTATCAATACGTCTATCCATGGCCTGCTTACACGATCTACTCTCTGGGCAATGCTGGTCTCTCACCCCATAGACAAATAGCTCAGCTGAGGGCGTAGAGCATGGACGAATAATCGGCATCGAACCGATAGCCGAGCCGGAGTAACACGCGGTAATTAGTAGTTCGGCGCCAGGAGAGAGCTCCCGGAAATTGCCGTTGCTGATGCTACGTAGAGGGGCAAGGAGGAGGGGGAGCGGGAGTGGAAGGGGAAGTAGGAGCGGGCGGGAGAGGGAGAAGGACATATACGCGTCTCGAATATCTATACAGTCATTATCACCAGCCCGTAACGTAGCCCCGACGGTGGCTGCGCTGCAGCATCAAGTCCAGAGAGGCTCGTGAAGCTTCGATCCTAGTTCTGGAGACCTCGGAGTAGTCGACATGGGCGGTTATAAGGTCGTACGGAGAACGAAGCGCAGCAATGACGTGTGGAACCACGCTTGACCCATTTGCCTCACCTCAGTTCCTGGGTTTCCGCGGAAACGCTCTCAAACTTACTAATACTACTCTTACTCCTCCTCAAAAGTCTACTGTAGTGTAATGACTTAATAATCATCAATTCAGCATCGAAAAGCTCTCGTGAATGGTCCCATTTTCATGTTAAGTCATCTTTGCGTATCACCCCCAAAAACAATATGGGAGAGGACGATTGAAGAGCCGAGTTATATGGCGATGAGAGATACTGTTCATTACGCTCAGAAGTATTGGGAGGTTTTAGTACGGTTTAGCTGTTGCTTTTGCACTTCGCTCTAGGCTTCCATTATCAACCGACTCGGTAGATTCTTGCGCCAATCATATTGCCAACAGCGACTCGACCGGGTGTCGATCCGTAGACGGAAAATCCACAAACGTCATGACATTCGTTTTCGATTGAGGGTTCCTCGCCTGACACGGAGGCTTAGGATACACCAGCTTTCCGCGCAGAAAAAAGTAGTCCGAGATTGAGTCCCGGATAGAGTCTGGGATCGAGTCCCGGATGGAGTCCGAGCAGTCTCGGCTGGAGTCCCGGATGGGTTGTCAGATGGAGCGCGGGCAGACCCGGCTGGAGTCCCGGATGGGTTGTCAGATGGACTTCGGCATTTAAGACTACTCGATGTCCATTCCCGACTCCATCCGGGACAATGAAGAATAAATAAATAAATAACCAAACGCATACATCCAGAACATTTGTGTTTCTAGATTACTTTTTTCGAGGTTTCAGACAATTTTAAAACTTTGCTTCATCATTACTTGTTAATTATCATAAGGCTGCTTCTACCAGGAAGTATGTTGATTTATTTTGACTTCCTCATAGAAAAAGATTTGTAAAAAAGAAATTAAAAATTCTCAGAATTATAAACTCTTTGTTGAATACTCACCAAATTCAGTATCAAAGGACGACACACTCTATTCAAGTTTTATACGAAAATTTAGACCAGGTGATTGAACGGTTCTTGAATTATAGAACTGACACGTAACCGGGCTTCTAACGGTGAAGATAATAAAAAGCACAAATCTACGCTGTTACTACAATTATTTCTTGAGAAAAACTATACGCAAAATAAAAAAATACAGAGAAAACGACTCGGCTGACTGACTCAGGATATAATCCGCGAACTGTCAACGTCACTATGACAATTGACGAGCGAAGTTGGTCCATATTCAACAGCCTTCACGGAATGTCAGCAGATATTGACAGTTGGCTGATATGGCCCCATTTGGTAAAAACGAAATTGCCGCTCTGTGTTTTCCCAATTCACGTGTAATTAGAAATACCGATAAAAATTATTATTGCGTGATAATAAAAACACTGATAAATATCATAGTGGTTAAATCTACAAATCTGTGCAGTGATAAATGACTTGTGTGGAAAAAACTTTGTGCTTCCTTATTATAACCTTCAGCGTGGTGAAGAATTATTTCAGCGTTAAAATTATTGTGAGCCTATAGAATTAATGCGCCTACTGGATATTAAGGTTTTTCAAAGTTTTTTTTCAAGAATAATTGTTATAATTGTAGAAACAGATTTTGAATGTTAAGATTCCTGAACGGCCCGAAATAAAATCCCAGATGGAATCCGCGGGAAAGTGTCCCGTATGGAGTCGGGGAAAAAGTCCGAGATGGATTCTCAGATGGACTTCGGAAGTCTCAAATGCCGAAGTTCATCTGACAAACCATTGGGGACTGCCCGGACTCCACCCGGGGCTCCTTCCCGGACCCTATCCGGGACTCCATCCCGGAATACCTTTTTCTGCGAGGGTTTTTATGGATAACAGCTAGAAAATTGTTATATGCAACACATCATTTTTGTGAATTTTTAGATTTTTCCAAATAAATGTTGAAATTTTACTTATATTATCTTAACATAGGCCTTTTTATTAATGATTATTTAACGATCACTTAATGATCATTTCATTATGAAATAAAATATATATACATTTGAAAAATCGGAAGAAATTGTAAAAATCATTTGCTGCATAAAAAACATTTCTAACGGCTGCCTGTCGTAAAGTTATTATTATTTGTAATTTATTCCATTTTTTTGTTGTTGTTGAAAAAATGTTGAAAAAAAATAGAACAAATGAACGGCCCATTTCGGTTCCGGTACCAAAAATGATTATTTTCCAAAAAAGAGTTTTCGGAATTTTTTCAGATTTTTAACATGTTTGATAATTTGTTTTAAAAAGTTATAGGTGATTAAAAATGTGTAATTTTTCTAAAAATTAGTGTTTTTTAAGTTAGGTCAATCATATAAAAAATAGCGAACCCAATTGGACGAGTCAAAGGTCACATCCAGGTCGCAACCAGGTGGAATGCTTCATATATATAAAAGATATATCTTTTGTACGCATAATTTGTCCTGTGAACTAAACAATATTCATTATTTAAATCACACAACAAAATGTTTGCTGGAGCCTACATAACGTTATTGTATGACGACAACAAAACAAGTTTTTTTGGTAGAGTTGGTTCACGCAACAAAACGTATTTTTATACCACATACTGTTATTGCAACCAAATAATTTTGCGTCATCGGTTTTGTTGCAAGTACCTTACAGATTTAGTATGGCGCACAAACTGTTTAAAATTGATTCAAGAAATACTATTGAAATACCAAAAAACGAAATTTGGTTGGATCAACAAAATGTTTTTTGCGACAACAAAACTTTTCTGTGAGTGTATTGCTTATTTCGAACTTTCAGTTCAGTTACCATCATATTAACGACTAAAATTCTAAGGGCCGACGAACTTTCGGACATAGGTATTGTCATTAATTAATTCTATTCCAGTTTTTCTACGTCAATATGCGGATATATTTGATGTATGGTTTTTTCTTTTCCTTTGTTTCAAATAAAAATTGGTTATCAGATTTTAGTTTCTCAATATACCGATTCTTAAGATTCATTATTTTCTTTCAAACGAAAGGACCAAACACAAAAAGTGGTTTGTGATGGAATACAGAACATCACCGATATCCTGGTGTAGCCAGAATTGCAGCTGCATCTCGAGTCCTGCTCAAGTGAGCGATGAATCGACTTTTTCAACACCAATTAACATTGTTCCAGATAATCGCTCTGGACTACTCATAGAATATGTTAAGTAGCTTTGGATCCTCCATGCCAATCTTAAAGTATAATTGCGCTATTTAATGACATAAAATAGACATTTATTATGGTATACTTGTCATATAGTTTATGGAGAGAATATATTTTTTCAAAAGATCCCATATGTCCGAATTTAATTGTAGCTGTTATGCCAGGTAAACACTAGTGTCTCAAAAAAAAAAAAATTTACCTCCTACAACATGAAACCGTAGTTTGGACCATGACATTGAACCTCGTTCAAGTAAAATTTTGGGTTTTTCTATTTTCCATTTGATTAATACATAAAAATTTGAACTTTCGGTTTGGATGTATATAACATTTTTTCTACACAATGGATGGTGCTCTAGATGATATCGTTTGATAGCTTATGCTAGTTCCTTTAATTCGGCGCATCGTAGGATATTTTAGACCAGATGGCATTCAAGACATTGAATTTTGTGTAAAATGATACATTTTACCTTTTAAAAAAACGGTTATGTAAGATAAACTGTTAAGAGCGGTTATGTAAGATAAACAGTTAACATTCTCGTTGGAACCACTACAAAAATTTGCACATATTTCGCAGGTTACATGAAAAAATTGTACTTAATAAAATCTAGCCATTTAACTGCCTCAAAAAACAAATCTATTTTTGAGACAGTCTAATAAACATGAAATATGTTTGGAAAAAGGTTAGGCTAGATAATATTGTAGTACAATGTAGGTTAGACGGCCCCAAAAAAACTTTCGTTTTTTTTTCGACTTCCCACCTCACGAAATCATATAGATATACATTTAAATTGAACCTCTTGTCTGTATATTATACAGAAAATTGTTCCAAAACAATTGTTACAGCACTTTAGACAAACTTGAGTGTCCTTACATTACAATCTCGATATACATATTTTTTCATGAAAAACGAAGCTTCCTATGTAAGGACGCAACAGCTGTTTTCGCCTTTTTTTTAAACCTGGAAATGGCTGTTTACGTGATGCCGGCTATCTCGGAATTCAAGCAGTCAAGGAAATTCTATGATTCACCGATTTGAAGTCAATTGGATAAGGTATAAAATTCTGAAAAAGAAAGTCTCGCCAATTCTAAATAAAAACTTAAATCTTTATCCAAATACCAGAGGCACATGTTTTACGTGTTAATCAAATGGCAAATATAAAAGTCCTTTGCGCCACCTGTAAAAACATCGCACAAGGTTCCCCTTTCAAGAAGTTTAATTTGAAGGTATATACTATGATTTCGTGAGGTGGAAAGTAAAAAAAAAAAAGAAAAGTTTTTTTTTTAGATAACCTACATTATACTATAATATTACCTAGTCTAACCTTTTTCCAAACATATTCCATGTTTATTGGACTGTCGTAAAAAAGAATTTTAATTTTTTGAGACATGTCTCCAAAAATAAATATTTAATGAAACCTAGCCATGTAACTCCAGTTACATGGCTAGATTTTATTAAATACAATGTTTCCATACAATCAGCGAATTTTATACAAATTTTTGTAGTGTTTCCAACGAGAAACTAAACGGTTTGTCTTAGATAATCGTTTTTTTAATAGACTAGCCAGACCGGACGCGTTGCCGCGCGTCTCCACTTTTCTATGGGCGCTGCAGCGCACTTTTATCTAAACGGACCCGGGGGCTGCAGCGCCAGAGTCACACCTTCTGTCAGTTTTGACATTTGACAAAAACAAAAAGATTGAATGTATGAACTTGGTCACAATCCCGGTGTCTGACCACGACCAATCATAGCACGAATAAAACGGCTTCACATGAACATAGCTGACTGCCACCAAGTTTTTAAAAGGGGATAAAAAACATAATTTTACGAAAATTCAAATGTTTTGGACACCATGTTGTCATGATGAAAATTGCATAAACTGTCAAACACTATCATTCAGAGCACCATCCATTGTGTAGAAAACAAGTTATATACATTCAAACGAAAAGTTTGATATTTTTACATGTTAATCAAATTGGGAAATAGGAAAGCCCGTTGCACCACCTCTAAACAAATTCGTACCAAGTTTTACTTGAACAAGGTTCAATGTCATGCTCCAAACTATAGTTTTATGATATAGGAGGTAAAACAGATTATTTTTTTTGAGACAGTTAGTAAACACGTATGACATTATATGCGCTAAAGAATAATGGAACATCCCAGTACTCCCATTTCAGTCAAGGACCTGGATACTCGCGATCATTAGTTTGCTACCCAAGTACCCGAGAATGCAGCGAGTACCCGATTATATCGAGTACTCAAGGATGCATCTACTACTCGATAATATCGAGTACCCGATACGTTGATTGTTTTCAACTAGGCTATCCTTCTATAATACATGTTATGTATATAGGTACTCTGATTCTCATTGATATGATCCAATATCTTTTATTTATTCACCTGATAGAATGAAGCATGCTGATTTCCTTCCCTTAAATTTTCCAAATATGGCTATGGAAATAATGTTTCGTCGCAAAATTTTACAAATAAGTTGATTGTTATAAATTTTTTAGGTGATAACCAACCACGTAATGAAAAATAAAATCCATTAATAAAAGAAAACTGTATTTTTGATTGATCTGCTCATTCTGACTTGTTCATTTTCACAAAAAAAACAATGTCATACAAAAAGTCAGCCTTAAAAAATTGTTAGTACTGCCGGGCGCACTATGTTTTCGTATTATTAAAAAAATGTATACCTGGAAGGGTTAATAACAAATCTCGATGAACACAAAAAAATCTTTTTTTTTAACCGTCCTAATATAGGCTAGACGTAGCGTTTGTGGCCAGTCTCTCTATTAATGGCGAATATTAAGATTTATTGCGTCCAAAGCTAACTGCTAGAGTACCGTAGTGAATTGAGAATTAGGTTGGCTACACTTTTTGCTATTTTCGACTCATTTCTTAACGACGCGGCGGAAAAATACACCAAAATATCATAATATATAAGTAAGCCTTTACTATTCACCTATTACGCCTAATTTTGATCACAATCATGTATAAATTATCAAAGAATAAATTGTTTTCGTGATTAAAATAAAAATTCGTAAAAAATAACTGGTAATGTACTGTAAACACAATCTGGCTACAAAGAGGATAACGAAAGTATCATTGTACTACTTGTGGGCACCTAGTGGCCACATTTGACGCCAGCTATTACCATTTTTGGTCAGTTGTGTTCCTCGTGGCAATTTCGATTTAATATTTATTATATATCTATAAAACAATAAATTCTTAAATTAATGATTTATTGATTTATATTTGATAAATGGATCGAGATAATGCAGGTAACAAAAAATACAAAAAAGACGAATAGGAGAAAAAGTAAATTATATAAGAGGAACAAATAACGAGAATGGAATTAAATAAGATTTCAGTTGAAAAAATTAAGGAGAGGCGACGAAAAAAATAGAAAGTAATAAATTTAATAAAAGCAGGCAATAATCGCAGTTTAGCTATTACCGACAGTTACCTAGTTCTCTATCAGAATACATTTTACGTTCTGTTATCGACAGTTATATTTTTTCTTGCGTTAAATGTTTTCATGCTACGAATAAAATAATATTTAGCTAGATTAGCTGACGTATGGTGTTCCCAGTAATTATTGTTATTTCAACTGGCCAGAAATATCACCGTGACTGGCCAATAATAATACATCCGTGACCACTAACTGTGAAAACAGGTGTTGACCGATTATTTAATGTTTCCTCGATTAATTACGATTGAAATGAAATTCTATTCACGCATCAATGTTGATTCATTTTTGGTGAGTGTTCCTTAAATTAACTTATTAGCTATAAGTTAGTTGTTTAAGAAAGAGTATTTATTAAGTTAATATAATTTATTTTTAAAATGCTGTTCACAACTGGGGTTATTTGTAACATAATGGAATTAATTTCCTGTAAATTCTCCTCGGACATGAGTCGAAACGTTAAATGACAAGAGTTTTCAATTGACCACTCATCGCCGCTGGACCTAATGACCTATAACATATAATATAAATTATAATAGATAATATTTAATAATCGAATAAATCGATTCCTTACAAGTTTTGGATAATATTGATCAACTTTTAACGTCCTCCTGTGGAATCCTTTAAAACTTATCGTAAAGTATAGTAGGATTATGCTTAGAGTGGTACCAATGGTGCCTCTACCCTACCAAGTACAACATGTACCACACATTATAATACGACAAAGTGAGTGGAGGCTCCAGGTGAATCACGAGAATGCGGATATGTCTTTGGTCGTCAACTTCAGAGAGTGAAACTGCCTTGAGGTTTCATCAATTGTCGATACTCGAGGGAAACACTATGCAACGACGGTGTTATCGTCTCTCTGCTGCGCGTACTCTCGCGGTTTCACGCATTCCAATACTGCCTGAAGGCTTAAACTAGGATTGCACTTCGTGTTGTGTCACCCCGAAAGAAGACAGAACTAGATTCACGAGAGTAGGCGGTATAACAATGTTTCCTGTATCTTCTTCACTGCGCGGAAACGATGTAACGTGCACTATACCGCGCACTCTACTGTGCACACTCGCTCTCCTATTCTCCCAAACAACGTATAACGATCGTACCGATACTCTCTCTCGTTGTATTCTATACTCGTACTCGATGTATCTCATGCTGCGAGATTCCCGGAAGCCGAGAGTTATGTGACCCGATTACAGATTTGACGTATCTTGCAAAGTTTTTACAAAGTTTTTCTTTGTATATAACAAAGCAGAAAAAAAACGACAACAAGGAATTGAAGAAAAATACGATGGATTTGAAACTCTGATACATACACTAGTATAAAAATATTTTATTACGATAAACAATATTTACAGTAAACAATAATAACGGGAACGCGATGAAAGAACGATTGTCTTTTGCGGAACGTTATGCCGACGAAGCAAACTTTGGTACGGTACGAAAAAGAAAAAACAAACAAAAAACGAAAATAAAACGATTAAGTTGAAATGTGGGTTTAAACATGAATGCAGGTACTGATGTGGAGTGATCTGGGATGAGACATCTTCAATTGTATCCCTCATTGCCGTAGCCAGCTGCATATTCCTGAAGTCCATGACCTTCGCCTTCCGGTTGTTCATGAACTTGAACCTCCTCATGAACATGATGCTGATGACCTTGATGCTCATGAGACGCCTGTGGGCTGTAACTCGCTCCTGAGTGGTCGTTCTTACCGGAAGTGTGAACTACAGCGTGAAAGCCGTCCTTGTCGGCTCGGTAGGTAACCACTCGCACGCTACCGCCTGGTTCTTGCACGCTGTACTCACCAGACACGCTACTTCCTGAAAAACCAAGACGGATTTCATACGGAGAAAGCGCAACAGTGTAATATAATTGAGCTGACTGTCAAGTTCAAAGTCGCGGTAATTGATCAATCAGCTTATCATATTGCATAGAATGCGTCAGAATATATTGACGTAATATGTTCAATGTTTCATTACGATTGAAATATCAAAACGCATTAAATATTAATACGCATTAATATATAATAATATAATATAGAAAAAATGTCCGTAAGTATGTGTGTGTGCAGGACTTCGAAAATTTAATCGCTTCTAACTCAGTAACTGTTCGAGCGATAGGACTGAAAATTGGCTCGCAAGTAAAGTAGTTATACATGTCTTTAAGTATCCTGTTTTTTAAACAAAATATATGGAGCCATTCAGATTTTATGTAATCTGAAATTTTAAACAAAAAGGACGTGGTCGCTCTTACTTTCGTAAAGGTTCGTCAATTTAGATATATAGTTTTTCATAACTGAAGATACGTTCAATGTTGTTTGTTATTGAATTTCGACAAGATTGATAAAGCGGTTCGGATTTTATGGAGTTTTGACATTTTTTATCTCGCGTTATAGTATTTTTGAAAATGCTATAACTCGCTGATGTAAACAGTATATGAGCAAGCCTGCAAAGTAGAACCTTGCAAATTGCTTCTTCCTTATTTTATATCTTTGACCATATTGACCAACATGCTTCCTCATAGAGGTGGCTTTGTCAAAGATACAAAATAATGTGGAAGCAATTAACAAGGTTCTACTTTTTTTTATAAATATCTTGGTGTTACGTTACCGTCTCGAGTTTCCTTCTGTCCATGAAAGTCCCCTGTATGATGATCCTCGACGCCATAGGAAAACTCGTATTTCGGATGAGCGACATAGTCAACAGTATAACCATGCTCATGATGAATGCCATGCTCCTCCTCATGATCCTGTCCTTCCCCATGAAGATGATTGTGCTCATCGGTATGATGCACTACGTACGGTACTTTCACCTCGAACTCTGGTCCCTCCACTGGACCATGAAAATGCATGAAGGAACTGGCAACCGACACATGAGGATCATGATGATGATGATGATGATGAAAGCTGTGATGTGGATCGCCTTCCAGTGATATCACACCAGCTGTAGTGAGCCTACATACTGCGAGAATGCTCACGATGATTTGTAACTGGTCCAATGAAATAGAAGAAAACAAACAAAAAAACGAACAATATAATTTCAATGAACTCGCCATAAATTTCAATTAACACAAAGATATTTAACAATCGATAGAGACGATGAAAAGCGTGTTGGATAGAAAAGAACTCAAGGAAATAGAGTTGTCAGGAGGGCTCACTAGCTTCTCTATTTTTCCCACTTTTCATTCAACACACACACACACACACACACACACACACACACACACACACACACACACACACACACATATGCACACTGTCGGCAATACAATCAGCGGCATTGAACAGGGTGGTTGGAGGAGAAGGAACTAGGGAGTATGATTCGAAGTACGTATGCCTCGACGCCGCTCAGAGAGCGAGGGTTTCGGTCTCCGGTACTTTCATCGTAGATTTTTCGAATCTCTTGAAATCGCGTGATGAAAGCAGCAGCAGCAGCAGCAGCAGCAGCAGCGGCACCAGCAGTAGCACCAACAGTACCAGCAGCAGAGCTAGGCGAGAGTCCTGATTGAATGTCGGACCGAAGAGGCTTGGATGCCGCGTGCTGCCTCACTCTCGCCCGTTTCCACATACGTACACAAACGGCATCCATATACGACTCATACACAGCGATTGTGGATGGTGCACAGAGCAGTAGCATCCGGTTTTAATTACGGGCTCTCTCGCGAGAGCCTGTTGGGCTACTGGCTGCCTTTTACTACTACTACTACTACTACTACTATACCGTAGCAGTTCTGATGCCTGTACGCCGATGTTGGGTTCTGGGCTTTCGTTGGAAATTCCTATTTCGATTTCGTCCATTCGATTTCCCACGCAATATCATTTCGCGCAATAACCGACACACCAATCACCAGTTTTTTCACGTGCGAGGCATGCACGTGAAAGGGCCCTTGGTTTGGCTGTTACCCGTTGATGTACAATTTTGATCACATTGAACACAATATTTACGAAGAATATTTGTTGACGTAGCTTATGTCACGATAGATCCCCCTCATTCACGTTTAACTCCACAAGACCAGTCATAATGATCATGACAAATGGTCATTGATCTCTGTAGTTGGATAAAAAACAAAACAGTGCGATGTACCTTGAGTGTCATCTCTTTCGATCACGTTTTATTGAGAGAGGTGGACAGGTGAGAACTGCAACTTTCGAACTAACTCATGTTGGCTTTTATACCGAGAGTGACGGCTTGTGCTTCTTGCATGCACACACGTCGCATCCCTTCTCCTTGCGTTGCATGCGCGTGTACATACATTTCTCCCGAATATGACCATTTCTCCCCGTAGACTGGCGATTTTCCCGGATGTTAGACGTGTTTGCATTTGCCACTCTGGCACGCTTGGTCATGGTCTCACTGTCTCGTACAATTGCTTCTCTTCCTCTGTGACTGTTTTCACATTCAGACTTATCTCACTCGCACTCTCACTCTCTGTTACTTGGAAACTCATATTTTTCTCATTTTTCACATGGCCACTTCTATGTGGAAGTTTATTTATCAATTTTGGCTTACTCATAAAGGAAGCTTTGTGTAAAATTTGTAAGTTATAACAAAACGTTAATTTTTTTTATAAATTCGAACTCACGTAAAATTCGAACTGCTTTGCCGATCATCACCAAATTTGGTACGTAGCAGCGCTTAATATTGTTTTTCATTAGTAGAAAATTTCAATTCATTCGGTGAGGTGTGACGTCAGTTAGAGCAAAATGAAATTTCTTCGAAAAATTCAATATGTACTAAAAGCCAAACCTATTTGCCGATTCATTCAAAATTCAATACCGATCCTCCTTTAACATAGCTTTATTTGTAAAAAATTATTTAGCTTGATAGCTACAAATTTGCGAAAGGTAAAGAACATACACGCATTTTGATAAAAATTCAAAATTGAATAAAAAATAATCTTATGTTTGAAATTTTTTGCAAATGATCACAAACAAAGGATTCTGCCCCATGTGTGTGCCAAATTTCAGTTCGCTTGACAAAGCCGTTCTTTAGGTATCTAAGTTTGAATTTTGCATGGCGGCCACACACGCATACACACACACACACACAAACACACATACATTTTTTCTAAACAGCTTTTCTCGACGTTTTAGACAATGCTGGGTGTTCTGACATGAAAATTTCGGAAATTTTTTTGTCATGAAAACAAAGCTTCCTCCATGAGGAAGCAAAGAAAGAATTTGTAATTTCTACAACTACAAAAAACATACACAATAATTCAAAACTTGTATTTTTTTCTGCAAAATCGTTTTTGTTGTTGACGCAAACAAAAACTATGAGTCCGGTGAAGTTTATTGTTTTTTATTGTCAATTTATCGGCTTAACAAAAAAAACCATAACATACAAAAATTATAACATAATTTTATGAATATATGGATGTAATTCATAAATATATGAATTACAGCCCACTGATCTTACCAAGTTATTTTTTTGTATTCTGTAGACACTAGAGCGATTAGAATAAAAATATTTAATTTCGATCTTGAGTTGAATTTTTTAATGTCAACTAAATTTTGTAGCTTACATCTTAAATTTAACGTCAGTTATTGTTTAGTATGTATTGTATTAAGTACTATACATTGAAATCAATAAGCCCGCCAAGTGATCCAGAGCGCAGCACAGAACTACTCCCGAATTCATGTGATTTCGGCAATGTCCGAAATAATACGATTTCGCGAGTATGATCCTCCGTACGCAACGATGATCATTCTTCTTTTCCTACGAGCCGTTGACGAGGATGCACTCCTTCAATTCTCGAGTGAGGAAATTGTTTTGTTTTAACACTTCTGCTGGTGTTCAAACAAGTATGCGTTCACAAGTAATCTTATGAAAATGAAATAAAAATTCCAAGTTTCTACAAATATTCAATAACGGTATACGGATCATGATAAAAAGATCCTCAGATCTGATTTTGATAAACTGTAGAGGTATAATCATTTTTTTCAAATATAAACTTTATATATTTTATATCTTTTTTTAAACGCAACATAGTCTACAATTTTTTAATTTTCGGATTTGGACGTTTTTTTACTTGATCAAAATATCGTTACGAACCATTAATCGAATAACGTATATTATTTTTTTACGAATTAAAAAAAGGAAAACTGTTTGTTGTGCTTGAAATTTCTCGAGCCTGTGTTAACATTTTCACCATAAAAATATTTTCAGCGGTAAAAATATATGTTACTTCTCCCCGTTGACATATTAATCCTGTTACATAGCGAACGTATGCACGTTTGAACGGTGCGGACTATTGAAGGCGTCTCGAATGGAAAATTGCGACGACGTTGAGCCAGGAATAAATTCATAACACCGATTACCGGTTTCCGCTTTGCCTCTTGGAAATATCCCGCGCAAAAAAATGATGTATGAAAACAATATTGCCGAAGTCTTAAATTAGGAAAGTATGTTAAAACTATCGTATCGGACAATGGGAGACTCGGTTTCATACGTATGGAATATGTTTTCTCTATGTGCAAGCAGAAATGACGATTTCTTACAGACTGTTCACACCTTTGTCTATACCTACACTGTTTGTCCTTCTATATTTCTTCCCTCTCGCCCTTAGCCATTACTTTCGATCCGATTGGAGAACGATGAAACAAGGTAGAAAACAAGAAACGTATATATACAGCTTTGTACATTGGAAAGGTCGAGGCTTAAGAAGAAAATGTACACTATCTGGGGTAGCAGAGAAGCAGCAGTAACAGCAGCCCGAGTGGAAGTCTCTGACTACGTGCTGGCTTAGACCGTATTTACGGTAACGCACGAGTGGAAGAGGAAGCATCCTGGTCTTCTCGGCACTGAAGTAGAATACACACGAACAGAGAAGTGGTTGGTAAGAAATAGCGAGAAACGTCGCATTGAAAGAGAATGAGAAAAAACCGTAAGAAAGCTATGGAAAGCTCTTTCGCGCTCGTCTCCTTGAAAGCGGGCGTAAAAAATTGCTGACTCTTTTCCACAAACTGCGACACATAGTGTACTTGAGATGTGTGCCTAAGATCTCTCTGGGCTTTACCCAACGTGTATGTTTCTTTATGACGTACGACAAGTTGCTGGTAGAATATGTCATAAAATTTGTCACGCAAAGGCTATGTTACGTATATATTTTACTGAGTAGTTTTTATGTATGTAAAACAGGCAGTTGTATGGAGCTCTGAAGAAGCTTCGCGTCAATAGTCAAAGACTATTGACGCGAAGAGAAGCTTCTTCAGAAAGTCTTGAGAGTTCTTGGTGTTTCTGACGAGACAACCAGAGCTAAGAAGATACCTGGTGCTAGTAATACTCTCACATTTCGCACGAGTTGTGCAGTCTGCGTCAACTCTGATGAAATGATTCTTTCTCTTTTTGTGTATATGATGACGAGATATACTCTTCCGCTATACGTGACAGCTTCTTCCTGAAAGTAAAACTTCTATTGGGTAAGACATTGGCGTTGTGTGGCTAGTGTCTTTTGTGGTAATCTATGTGGCAATGATTTTTACATACTTCATGATGCGATCTATTATAATATAAACTTTCTCAAAGAGAATTAAGTGGTGAAGTCGGATCATTCGAGTATCAAGATTTCGAAATTAGTGTCTACAGATTTTCAAAAGGAAACTTCTATTAAAAGGGGCTATTTACGTACTTTTGCTGAAAGTTACAAAAAAAGAGACATATTTTGCTTCCTCACATAGGAAGCTTTGTTTGCATGAACACATTTTTTTTCGAGATTTTCGTGTCAGGGCTCTCAGAATGGTCCAAAACATCTAGGAAAGTGTTTTAGAAAAAAAATATCCGTGCGCGTTGTTTTTCGCGTTGTTTTGAATTTCAATCGCCTCTTACTCAGTAACAGTACGTGCGATCGGGCTGAAATTTGGCACACAAGTAGAGTAGTTACCCCGCTTTGAATGTTGCGATTTTTGGCAAAATCTATATAGCCCATTAAGAATTGATGTCATTTTAAATTTTTTTTTTAAAGGACGTGGTCGCTCTAATTTTCACAAAAATTCGCTGATTTAACTAAATAGTTCTTCATAATTGAAAATGCGTTCAATGTTGTTTGGTATTGAATTTGGATGAAATCGGTAAACCGGTTCGGATGTTACGCCATTTTGAATTTTTCAGAACGTGTACATTTTCGCTCTAGTTTCCACAAAATTAAAGCAAGCAAGCAAAAACTTTGTACCCAATCCAAATATGATGCAACGGTGTTTGTATAGGTGATTCGTAATCGTATGTGAAGTGATTTTATTTCTTGATGACTCAAATTTCTATAAAAGTAAGATTTTTAAGTGTATTCAACAAGGATGCAAAGTAGATCTTTGCACATTGCTTCCTCATTATTTTGTAACTTTCACAATGCTCCCTCTATGAGGAAGCCAAAATTGATCAACACGCTTCCTCATAGAGGTGGCTTTGTCAAAGATATAAAACAATGATGAAACAATTTACAAGGTTTTACTTTGAGGCATTTTGACAAGCTTTATGTCAAAGTTTTGTAATAGAAATCTGAATATTTCACATATATTTCTAGGAGAATAGCAATAAATAGAAAGTTTTTACTGTTTTACTTGCGTGCCAAATTCGAGCTGTATTTGCTTATATGATTGTTAATATAAAATTTTTTTTAAACAGTAGCAACTCCAAGATTTGTAACTTGAATTTAATAATTTGCAGGCTTTTTATCCAATTTCGATACAGTAAAATTTCTAATTTTTTTTTTCCACATTGACGAGTGAGAGCTTCTTTTATTTTTTTAAAGTTGCACTATGAATTTACGGATAAATATTTTTAATAAAATAAATTGTTGAAAAAATTATAATCATTTGTTTTAAGTATGAAGCTACGCCCAGGTAAAAAAAATATCTGGACAATATATAGTTCGATATATGGAATTGGGCATATATATTTTGTATACAATCTGTTTGAAAACTATATACAATTTATGTCAGTAGTAGTAATAGTGCTTTATTGGCAATACATTACATACAGTCGTTCCATTTTTTTTTTTTTTCATCGTGAAGCCTATTCTGTTTGTTGTCTTTGCCAATGGACCATCGACCGTGGTCCTTCAGCCCCAATTTATGTCATTTTTCGAAAATTTGACATTTGTAAATATAAATTGTATACAGATTTCATACAGTTTGTATACAAAATATATATGCCCACTTCCATATATCGAACTATACACACGGAAAAAAAAGAATTCTTACACTAACGGTAATTGTAGTTCTGCCAACAACAAACGATTGTAACTATTTCGACAACTACAATAGTGTGTAACAATAGCAACACTATTTTAGTATCAACTATGTTGTTATATTTACAACATTTGTAGTATTTATTACTTTACAAATAGTAAAAGGAACACCAGTATTACTAAAACGTACAACGATTATAGCTGCAGTTACTATTTTCGGTTATTACAAACAATTAGTAATCATAACACTTGTATGTGTAAAATAAACAACAATGTGTTGTAGACATAAAAATAATTGTAGTAACGGCGGCAACAAACTTTTACAACAAATTTGTAGTACCGATAATAATATCATTTTTTTCCGTGCATTGTCCATATATATTTTTTTTCACCTGGGCGAAAATAACTAATATCCTAATTGCGAAAGTGAAACGAGCAAAATTATTCGCTTAATTCGTAAAACATTATTTAACGTACTAAATCATTTATCAGGATTGATTTAAAATTATACAAATTAATATTATCATTGAACTGTGAAACCGCTAGATGAATTTTAAAAAAGTTATAAAAATCGATTTTAATAAAGACAACGCCGAAAAAAAATTAGGGCGCCTCAGTATTTTGCAAATAAATCCGGCATGACATGAAGAATATTTTATAAAAGACTATCTTTTTTTGGTAAGAAATCACGAAATGTACAACAAAGGAGTCTAATTTACGGTAATTTTATGCAACGTTTATTTTCCGCGTATTTTTTTCTAGATAGAAAGAAAAATCATTTGGTTCACAAAACCACCTTTACAACAATTTATTCAACTACTTGCATGACACAACGGTGGTGCAACAAATATTCCTATCCACAAACACCCTCTACTGAAAATATTCCCATATTAAAATTAATAAAATTTTTAACTGTTGGCATTTGTTGCTTTGGCCGGAATATTAACTTTGATAGATGGTTTGTGGGCTACTGGCGGCCAGGTCCCTTTCAATAAGATTTATTTGTTTCTTCAAAAAAAATATAAAATAAATATTCTCTAATTTGTTGTTTTTAGTATTAAAAAATTATATAAATAACATTTTATATAATCTATAGTCTTGTGAATACAGTGTCGAGTATTCCTATTATTGGTGCGCAGCTGTTGTGTTTTCTTAACTTACATTGCTTTCTTTTTTTTTATACTAGTTATTTTATTTTTAAAGTTCTTACTCATTATGTTGTGTATGTTTATGTTGTATTTGTTAATGAGTTGAATTAATTATGATTTTGGTCACCGGGATCTCTGGCCTATGTGTTCTGCTGTTTGTAGGTTACCTAGATTTTCAATTTTGGTTATTGCCAGTTTTATTTCTTTTTTTTGTTGTTATTCGACAATGTTGTTTTTCTTTTATTTTAACAGTATATTCATTATTTTGTTGATTTGTTGATTAGGTTGTTTTTGGTAAGATTACATTTTTGATATTTGTAGCCAGTGTCCGGCAAGCAGAATACAATTATAAATTTATTTTTGAGATTCATTTGGATCATTCTACGTTAAATCCAAACATTAGATTTATTTACTCGACTTTTAGTACGAGTTGACACGTTTTAAGTTTGTTCTACCCGTGAAGATATCTTTAGGACAAACGTTTTGTAGTTTCTAATTCTTATTCTTATAACGTTCTAATTCTTATCATGAATCCGAACAATAAAATAGAGTCTACCTTGTAAGAAACTTCAGTGACTTTAAGTAACATCACAGTTTTACGGAGGTACGTTAAAGGTCACTTTGAGTGTTGTATTATTGAGTGATCAAAGTGTACCAGTGGGTATAATCGTGTAGAAACAGCTTATTACCTAAGGGAAACCGAAAGCTGAGGACGCACTTTGGCTTTAGAGTAAGATTACTTATAAGAAGAGAAGGCGAGCGCTGCTCTGCGGCATAGATACATCTAAAA
This sequence comes from Perithous albicinctus, assembly GCA_964016905.1. Lineage (NCBI taxonomy): Eukaryota > Metazoa > Arthropoda > Insecta > Hymenoptera > Ichneumonidae > Perithous > Perithous albicinctus. The sequence goes on from OZ024697.1 coordinate 6,494,475, forward strand.
CTAAATGGGAAACTACCAAGAAGCGCATAGCTTTCTCATGCTCGAGTATAGTAGATATCGGAGCCAAACGGAAGTTGGCTCGACGACTACGACGACGACAACGACGATAGAGTAGAAAGACTGACAATCCGTTCCTTTGTCCTCCTCTGTGTGTGGTTGTACCCCACGTGCGCTCACCGCTCTCTGGGAAAATACGTATCGAATGCGAGACGAGAAAACGTTTCGTTTCACGGGTGAGTAAGGTATTGAAGTCGTCCGTGCGCGTCGGTTTTTCCGTAAGCTCATTATTCTTGGTACCAGTGGAGAGTTTCAACCAAGAGATCACACAAGTACCAAGCGCCAGTAGCGGAAGCAACGGGGCCACCAAGAATACTAGACGAGTTCTTCTTTCTTGACTATACTTCATGCTTTCTGCCGAGTTCACTTTCAGTCTGGCTCTTCATCTTCGTTTCACCACAATTTGCGGTTATTCCTAGAGAGATATAAATACGACTATCATATTTTTTTTAAATATAATAACATTTCTGTTCAGTGTTATAATAGATGGACGGATGTTTTCATGAAAATCTTCTTTTTTTTCAAGTTTTTCATGTCAGGATACTCAACATTGTCTAAAACTCCGAAAAAAGTGGTTTAGAAAAAATGTCCTGATGTAGTGAGAGAAATTGAGATGGTCCTGGTAAGTATTCAGTGATAATTATATTTTATTAGTCCAGGTGACTCTTATCATAGTTACGTTAACTTTTTTCACAATTAACGTCAGTAGGTTTAATGTTTACAGTAACAATTTTAGGAGAATCTTTTTTTTCAACTTGTTTCAACTGATATAAGACTTTTCCCACAACTATCGCCTGTCGACATCAGTACAAGCACTAATTTCAGTACATTTTACTACAATACATTAATGAACGGTGCCATTTTTCGAAAGTTCTATAATATGTGGTTAATTATATTACCATACTACTCACACCAACAAGCTTTACAGATTCCGATAACAACAATTAAATAGGTCCCGTACGTAATGTCATTGTTTCATTCAATATTAACGTATAGTTAAATACGGTGATAACTGTAAGAAAAGTCTGCAAAGTGGAACCTTGCAAATTGCTTCGTTATTGCAAATTGCTTCGTTATTATTTAGCATCTTTGACAAACCTTTTTTTTACAAAGCTAACTTTAGGAGGAAGTATGTTGATCAAGTTTGGCTTGATCGAGCTTTGTAAATTTTGTAAACTTTGTAAATTTACATATCGGACATGCTTTTATATTGTACTCAATTAAAACTGTTGTTTGGATGGACTAACGCTAAATATACTCCGCCAAATGGCCAACGAAGAGAGCGTTCCTCGTACGCCACTTACCACCTGAGTGTATATGGGGTATTCCACGGGTAACGGGACAGGTTTTGGCCACCGGTCTCAAAATTTTTTTTTCGTCAAGAATATCGTTTTCTGGTATCATATAAAAACATTTCCACACAGTTATTGACCCCGATAAAGTCATAGTTTTTGTTGAGGCCTAATCGAAAAAAAAAAAAAAAAAAATATTACCCGTACCTTTGATTGTGTGTCTTTTACGTGTTAACAGAGCAAAAAAAAAATCTGACCAGTGCATTTTAACCGGGAAAAAACGCTCTTTTCAATAAAAAAAGCAGAATATTAATCCGATATGTAAAAAAAAGTCTACGGCCCAAAAACTGCAAAAAAAAACAGTTTTTAATTTTTTTCACCCCTTAGGGTCTACTGAATTTTATCGAAAATTTTACTGAACATAGTTCAACATGTTAGTGCCTTTTTTTTTCGTTCGCTCGCAATTAAATGCGCAATTTTTTCGTGAATAGTAGAAACTTCCGTCGCATCGGAACTTGCTCCGTTGAAACTGGGACATCACTCGTCTCCGATTGGTGTATAGTTGGGACAATGCTCGGAGTTCGTTGGTGCGCTGGTTGGGACACTAAGATCGCACGTGATTGGGTAGAGCGCCCTGTTCGGGGGGTTTGGTAGATGGAAGTGTCTCTCTTCATGGTCCGCGTGAATCGTACTACCCGGCAGGTTTAAGAGAGCTACGGTCTGTTTCATGAACAAACCGAACAAGTGTACATTTATTTAACATAAACTATTAACTTGGTTCATCCACGATGGTAAGAAATTACTGCCACAATCCATTCAACAAAAAAAATCATAAAAACAAACGTGCGCGTGTGAAACTTGTGACTAAGCACGAAATCGACAGGGAGCCGTCGTTAAAATTAGGGCTTTATCTTTGTAGACAATGTCGTATGATAATTGACGGTAAGCCTCTGGCTCCGCATGCACTTTCGGTTCCGAACGACGAAATTGAAGAAAATCGATGTAGTCCGGAACTGGAAACTGTATCTGGAGCTTTAGATAAACCTGGACCTTCCAACAAATCGGATAGTTTTGATCTCGCGACGAGTCAACCTGACCCCGGACATTCAGAAAAACGCGATTCTAGTGTTTTATCACGAGATGAAAAGGACTCGGAAAACCTTACAAGTCAGCCTGGAGGTTATTCTCAATATTCGTCAGTTGGGGAAGAAAAGTCTGAAGCAACTACATCTTATCAAAGTTTCGCGATTTCCAATAACAATAGCGGACTTGAAAGATTGCTCGAATTAGTGGATGAGTCACCAATTGCGAAAAAACGTAAACAGACCGTTACATACTCGTCTGCCAAAAAGCAGAAAGTTTATGAGAAGGTAAACGAATTTTTGAAAACCGGTTTGAACGAGTCCGCAAAAACAAGTTTTGCCGCAAAGTCTGTCGATAAACGAGGTAATGTCGGAGTTTGCTGCGAACAGACGGATGATACAAATCGCTAAACAGCTATACTCAGAAACAGGAGTGATATCGACACCCACTGCTAAAGCTGGAAAGGTACTCGACCCAACCACCTCGGCGACAGTACAAGCATTTTATCTCGACGACGAGAATAGTCGTGTCCTAGCAGGAAAAAAAGATTTCGTCTCCGTTAAAAAACCCTCTGGCCAACGAGAAAGAATACAGAAAAGATTAGTTCTCTGTAATCTGAAAGAGTTGCATCGAAATTTTCGAGATAAGTATCCGGAAATAGAAATTGGATTTTCACGATTTGCTACTCTTCGACCACCGTTCTGCGTTCTGGCGGGTCAGAGTGGCACACATACTGTGTGCGTTTGTACCTCACACCACAACGTCAAACTAAAGCTAGATGCTTGCAGAATCGGACAGCTCACTTCAGACTGGACCATCCCGCTGACTGACTACAAGGATTGCTTAAAATTTATAGTATGCAAGGATCCGACGATAGAATGTTTTTCAAGCAAGTGCAAAGAATGTCCCGGCACCAAAAAATTGAACGAGATGCTTAAAATGAAATTCGACGACGCGATAATCGACACAATCAAATATTCTCGTTGGATTTCAGTAGACAGATCAACGTTAGAAACTTTGGAGATCCCCACGGATGAGTTTGTAGATACGCTATGCTGTGAGTTAACAACGTTGCTTTTTCACGATTTTATCGCCAAGCAACAAGCATCGTACCACCGGTCGATCAAGGAAAATCTTCAAGAAGGAGAATTTGTTGTCGATTTAGACTTTGCCCAGAATTATGCATTCGTTGCACAGGATGCTTCTCAGGGATTTCACTGGAATAATGACCAGGCAACGATTCACCCCTTCGTGATTTACTATAAATCGGAGAATGGAATTGCCAACAAAAACCTGACGATCATTTCTGATTGTCTTGATCACATAACCAGTTCAGTGTACGCCTTTCAACGGATTCTTGTCCAATACTTAAAGACGCACTTTTCGGTGAAGAAAATTTACTACTTTTCGGATGGAGCTCCACAGCAATACAAGAATTGTAAGAACTTCATCAACTTGCTTCATCACAAACAAGACTTCGGTATTGATGCTGAATGGCATTTCTTTGCCACTGCGCATGGAAAAGGAGCTTGCGACGGAATATCAGGCACAGTTAAGAGACTTGCTGCACGTGCAAGCCTGCAACTACCTCCAGAAAGTCAGATTTTAACACCACAACGGCTCTTCGATTGGGCCACGCAGAATATCAAAGGGATTGACTTCCACTTTAGCGCGAAAAGCGAAAGCGATTTGGCAGTCCAATTTTTGAAGGAACGATATGCGAAGGCTAAAACCGTACCCGGGACACTGAAGTTTCATGCAGCCATACCAGCCAAAGATGGAAGGATGAACTTCAAAACGTATTCGTATTCAACTGCGCCGATCTCGAAAGTCATCATGAAGCATTAAAACAACACAAAAAACGGCCCTTTTCAGGGCCACCATATACTAACGCAGGCAATATTTCCATTCAGATTAACAGTTTTTATACATTTTACTAATATTGAACTGGTACAGTATTGATATTCACATTGAGAGGCATATTTTTACTTCACGGATCCCTGCGTAATGCAATATCATTGCATTTCTATTGATGAAGATAAAACTTATTTATTTAATTGCCAGCGAACAAAAAAAAAGGCAACTTGAAAATGTTACCGAACATTTCTAACATGTTGAACTATGTTCAGTAAAATTTTCGATAAAATTCAGTAGACCCTAAGGGGTGAAAAAAATTAAAATCTGTTTTTTTTGCAGTTTTTGGGCCGTAGACTTTTTTTTACATATCGGATTAATATTCTGCTTTTTTTTATTGAAAAGAGCGTTTTTTCCCGGTTAAAATGCACTGGTCAGATTTTTTTTTTGCTCTGTTAACACGTAAAAGACACACAATCAAAGGTACGGGTAATATTTTTTTTTTTTTTTTTTCGATTAGGCCTCAACAAAAACTATGACTTTATCGGGGTCAATAACTGTGTGGAAATGTTTTTATATGATACCAGAAAACGATATTCTTGACGAAAAAAAAATGTTGAGACCGGCGGCCAAAACCTGTCCCGTTACCCGTGGAATACCCCATATAAACTTGGGAATCTGTGGCGGGTTCGCCTATACACCGAGGGACTGACATTCGAAGGTGTCTTCACTCCTCGGGGTTAGCACTAGCTCACACTACTCCTAGTGGTAGTGGCTTATGGTTGTGACAATCTTTACGGGGTAAGTTTCCGAAAAAGGCAAATATAGTGTTACTCTCTCGAAATACTATAATCTTTGAATTTGTTTTTCTTTACAGTAGCAGCCTATCACTAATGTGAAACTAATATCACTGGGGACTACGATAAAAGCTTTTGATCATTGAAACTTTTTGGTGTTTATAACCGTATTCTAATAGTGCCATAATAATTCAAAGATGTTCTACGCATAAACGTGCAATAGTTCTGACAACTACAGAACTAAAGTATAAACAAAATAAACATCTTAATTAATAAGACTATAAATTATTAGTAACGGCAACGAGAGAATTAAGATTTATATCATCCAAGTCTTGGAGTTGTTTTAGTGATTTCTCGTACTTTCCACAATGTGAAGGCCAAAGTTGTCCATCAATGATAATGGGAAATTGTAAAAATCATAAATACAAAACTTTCTTACTTCAAATATACAAATGGGGATACTTATAAATAGTAAAGTTTTAAAAGTCATGCGAAATATTATGAAACCGTGACTATTATATTCTTATAAATATAACAATATTATCAGCAGCAACACTTAAAAATGATACAAAATTTTCAACTGAATAAAATTAGCCTCTCTTTAAAAAAAAATAATCTTTACAGTTTTTTATGAAAAGTCAACGTTGTCAGAATGATAAAATAATGTACAAGTTTCATTAGAAAACTGATGTACAACCGCAACTTTTATGACGAAATATTCTTTTTCCCTCTGCTTCGTATAATATTCGAGGAACATTGGCTTTTCAAATATACAAACATTATCTGATGTCTTAAATTTCAGAAATATCAGAGGGGTTAGAAAAAACGTGACCAAATTGACAGAGCGCCTCATGTACATAAAATAATTCCTGCCATATTTGCATTATAATAATTGACGAAAACCAGAATAGAAATAAATAACGTGCACGGCAGTAGATTTTTTTTTTTCATAAGTCGATCCTTTGTTTAAAGCTGAGAAAAGAAACGAAAGTCGTGACGATTATCTCTACAAATAAAATAATAATAAACATTGTATCTTTAACGTCCTTAATACAGAGCCGCTACTGAACTGTTCATTGAAGCGAATTCCCAATGAAATATCCTTCCCCATGGTCAACGAGCTTTTTTTATCGCAGTCATTAATTCTTTAACGTTTCCCGCTCGAAAGGCATCTGGAGTATGCTGCGTGAAAGCGAGAAATGAGGTACTGAAATGATCTACATAGAGTCTGTGGGCTTTCGTGATTCTTGGCGGGCACCACAATTAAACATTTACCATTGCCATTAACGGTTCCAGGACAGACTCAACGATGAGAAAAAGAACGTAACAAAAAAAAGGAAACCACATAACAAAAAGAGAAAAGAAGAGGATTGCCAGAAATAACGCGTTGGACGCGCCACTAGTCGTCGTTGTGAACGCGTTATAGTGGCTGGGTTATGCCAGGGTAACGTGTATGGAATGGGAGGCAAGCTTAGCCAACAGCACATCACACACAGCGAATAGCAGAGCCGCGGGAAAGCCTCAGTGTGTGCCCGTAATAATGCCGTTTTATTTCGTCGTGGATTCATTTGCACTCTGGCCACCCACCTTCCCTTCAGCTGCACCACCCAGCTATAGCATACCGTGGAAGGAGAGAGTCTAGTGGCGTATATCTCACCCTCCCGGTGACCCCCCCCCCCCCCCCCCCCAGGTGGCTGTGAGGGGGAGTGCAGACCATCGCCCCAAGGCTGGACCGCGTTCCCTCGCGAGTAAAATTAATGGCTGTATATATTCCACAAGCTCAACAAGAGTACCTACTGAACGCGGTGTGTATAGTTGAACAACGAGGAGATTCCAACCAGAATCTCCACACGGCGAAGCTCGAGGGAGGGAGGGAGGGGGGAGAGGGAGAGGGAGAGGGGGAGGGAGAGGGAGAGGGAGGGGGGAGAGGGAGAGGGAGGGGGGAGAGGGAGAGGGAGGGGGGAGAGGGAGAGGGAGAGGGAGAGGGAGAGGGAGAGGGAGAGGGAGAGGGAGAGGGAGAGGGAGAGGGAGAGGGAGAGGGAGAGGGAGAGGGAGAGGGAGAGGGAGAGGGAGAGGGAGAGGGAGAGGGAGAGGGAGAGGGAGAGGGAGAGGGAGAGGGAGAGGGAGAGGGAGAGGGAGAGGGAGAGGGAGAGGGAGAGGGAGAGGGAGAGGGAGAGGGAGAGGGAGAGGGAGAGGGAGAGGGAGAGGGAGAGGGAGAGGGAGAGGGAGAGGGAGAGGGAGAGGGAGAGGGAGAGGGAGAGGGAGAGGGAGAGGGAGAGGGAGAGGGAGAGGGAGAGGGAGAGGGAGAGGGAGAGGGAGAGGGAGAGGGAGAGGGAGAGGGAGAGGGAGAGGGAGAGGGAGAGGGAGAGGGAGAGGGAGAGGGAGAGGGAGAGGGAGAGGGAGAGGGAGAGGGAGAGGGAGAGGGAGAGGGAGAGGGAGAGGGAGAGGGAGAGGGAGAGGGAGAGGGAGAGGGAGAGGGAGAGGGAGAGGGAGAGGGAGAGGGAGAGGGAGAGGGAGAGGGAGAGGGAGAGGGAGAGGGAGAGGGAGAGGGAGAGGGAGAGGGAGAGGGAGAGGGAGAGGGCAATCTCACGGTGGACGTTCAGGACGTGTGTTACCTACTCCATTTTATACGGCTTTCCAAACCTTCTCGTGCTGGTTGATGGGACAATTGAAATTATGCTCGACAAAAGAGATTGCTGGAGTGGTCGTAACAACACTCTTACTTGGTCAAAGGAATGTAATAACAATGCTTTCGACGGCTGCTGTGGTGGTTTCAGTGATCTCTAATGAAATGAGATACTGAATGCTAATTATTCTTCATTACACATTTTGAAGTACATTGACGTTTGAAAAACGATAGTTTGAGCGCTGTTTTGTCATTGACTCATATGTATACACTGCAGTTACGAAGGACTCCATTCAGTTTTACCGCCTTTTCCCATCATTACAGGTGAACTTAACAAAAACTCTTGAAGCACTTTCTAAAAAAAATCACCTTGCCAAAGAAAGATTGTTCCAGCTCAACAAACACAAGAAATCCAAATGTTCCCACAATACACCTTCGAATCCAGTTTTAGTACATTAGAAGTACCGGGTATCATCCTTCCGAAACCCGACACATCGATTGTGGAAATATGCATTACTTTGAAAATGTTGTAAATAGATGTGAACGATTTTTTTTAAGAATTGCACGAATCTTTGAAAAGTCAATTTACGCTGCTCTACATTTTAAAACAATGTGAGATGAACAGTTTGTGAGATGAATGTGGAAATGTTGATTTAATAATCTTGAAGAATAAAGTTTTTTCTCCCTCTGTTTCCATCATATGGTATTATTTAATGCACTTTATACGAAAGTACTTGCCTTTTACCTGGAATCGTAAAGTGTCAAATATATACTGAGAATTTTTTTGTTTATGAAGTGAAAACTAGAGAGATGTTTCAACCTTTTACATCTGTTGTGGTATTAGTACAAAAATTGTATTTCTCTTAAAGTGTAGCTTACATTGGACTCTCTATAAGGCAGGTGTAAGGTTCGGAATATTTTGGGGTAATAGTTTTTTACATACACCTTGTCAAAGATAGATCGTTAACTCAACAAGCTAGCTCAACAAACACAAGAGATCCAAAAGTTTTCGTAATACACCTTCAAATTCAGTTTCGTTATATCCGGTGTTGACTAGAGTGAATTCCCGAAATGTGTCTTTAACCATTTCTATTGGGTGTCATTCTTCCGAAACCCGACACACTTGTGGAACTCGTAGTCTTCGATCGCCTTGAAACTTCGACATTCGTTTAGATATGTCAAGCAGAGAACACTAATTTTTTTCAGATTTTTAAATTGACATTTCTGCCCCTGGTTTACTTATTGATTTTTATTAACCTTTCAAAATGTTATTAATAAATGAACTTATGCCGCACGGTGCGCGAAGTAGGCACTTCTCGCACTAGTGCGATAATAGTATATTACGATACGAGTGCGATTAAACTTTTACTTGACGGGTGGGAGTTTGCAGCACGAGTCGAAGACGAGTTTTGCAATCCAATCAATGAATTTTCACTGCATATTTGCACTGCGAATATGCAGTGAAAAAATTTCAAGACTGACAAAAATATTTTTTTCGGATTCCTTGTAGTATTTTGCCTACTAAGTGACCTTTTTAGATTGGAGTGAGCCATAGTTTATGTTTAAAAACAAAAGTTAAAAAAACCACTCGATTTTATGATTTAAAAAAATATATTTGTTTGTCCATGATGTGTATTTATACAAAGGTATCTTAAAGATAAAATAGAGTGATTTTTTTTAACTTTCGTTTTCCGTAACCTTTCATAAGCTTTTCACCCTTTTAGGGGTCGAACTTCGAAAAAGCCCTTCTTAGTGGAAGCTTTCATATAATACCTTTTGACAGTCTTAACTCGGCGAAACATAGAGTGCATTCTAAACATTCCTTATTTTAATGACATTGATTATAATATTCATTTTAAAGATCAAACCAATTCTACCGAACATATAGATTAGCCGAGATGCACACTTGTTTAGTTTGTAAACATAATAATGAAAACATTATGTACTACATATGTGTAACATTTGTACACTTTAGAGCAAAATAAACTGGTCCTTCGAAATGATACTATTTTTCACTTTATTCATGTTAAAAATATATGAAATTTATTCTAGACGGCTATAAAAATTTCTATTAAAAAGTACACTTAAAGATCTCCATTTTAAGTTAAAAATTTGTTTTTCTACAATGGATCGGTTTCGATATATAGCAAATTGAAAAAAAACAATACAGAATTTAAGATTCTGCTTAACGGGCTCTCTAGCCGAAAGTGATGAAAATGTAGTGTCTCCGGAAAAAGTGAAAAAATCCAAAAAACAAGATAACCTACAAATAACTATTAAACACATGGGCTGGAGAGCGCGGTGACCAAAATCGTTCCGAAGCGAGGAACTACAGAGAAAAAACACACAATCACTCATCACTTCACAGACAAAAACAATATAAACATGCACATCACCCATACATGAAACAAATAAAGATTGAAAAGGACCCAGACCCGGGTCGAAACGTCTCAGCACACAATTGAGAGAAAATAAATCATTCTCTTACCTGGCCGCCAATAGCCGATCAACGAATCATCCATTTCCTTACTTCGACCGAATAATACCAAGATCAAATACAGAATTTATTCTGTGTACAACAAGAAATCCAAAAATATGAAGATATTTGCACACAATGTTAGTACTAGAAAAAACTTAAAAAATGAACTGTTTTTGAGATAATCCGAAACTGGGGACGGCCACTTCCTACTGTCGCCTATATTTGACTACCTAACTTGAACCACGTACAAAAACATATAAGATTAATGAACTAATATCGCTTAAGGACGCAAAAAAATGACCAAATATACATGACAATAATCACCTAAATTATCCTTAGTGCCATTGAAATATCTGGTAAGTACATTTAAGTATCGATTTTAATTCTATTGACTTTGAATTTACTTATTTGGTATAAATTCTCCATAACCGTGATTCTCTGTAGAAACTATCCACTATATATTATTTATGGGATATAAAAGATTCAGCAACGTAGCTAATAATCAAGTACGTACCCATACTATCTTAACGACCGAGATTCGGAAGGACGATATAAGCGAGAAGGCAGAAAGTGCGATCAACAGCGATATGTAGATACAGTCATACATGATCATGCGGAAGTAAAATCCTGGCACTGGACATAAATTTCTAATCGAACAAGTGTCATAATCAGTATCGCATGCTCAAAGCACTTTATTGTTCGATAAGGTAATAATAATCATTATCGAGAGTGGGCCAATTCGATTACATGAATATCAGCTGGTCGATATCTTCTTGTCGCCGTTGTAACAATATACAGTATACGGATTTCGTGAAAGTCCGACGTTCATGTTAGTTATGAATATATCATTACCATTGTGATGTATATTTTGTACGAAGCTAGAGATCTCCAGTCGTTATCTGTAGTACCACCTAGTACGCAATGTTTACATGGGGAAAGTGTGTGACGAGCAGATGCAAGCAGGCATCTCGTATTCACTTGTGTTATACATTTTCATATATAGCAACAGTTATAACGAAGACAGGAGAATGTCGAGGAAAAACTCATCAGCTCCAATGAGTTTAATGTAGTTAAAATATGAGAAAATGTGAGAGATAAAAACCATATGCACAACTTAATAGAATATAGATGCGGTATTCTAAGTCAATTGGGTATTTTCAATAAATGAAAATAATGGAATAATTTACTTTCCTAATATAGATTAACAGTAATGGAAATCGTTTAAAACATTTTTGTAATATTTTTTACTCATATGTATAAAATAATAAAAGTTTAAACAGCATGCAAATTCCAATTCTGTCACGTGGTCAGAAAACGCATGCGACGTGGTGTGACGTCACCATGTTGTTCATACACCCACCTTATGTTTACACGTATAAAATAACATAATTACCAATTTACGGTCCCTTTTTACGTTCTTATCGAATACCGTGCATCTAAAAAAGAAAGTATTGCAATCCAGAAAAAAGTCGACTTTCAGGTTTTTATATAGAAATCGACGTTTTAAGTGTCCTAGATTCCAAAAAACATATTCATTCATTTCTATCTGCCTGTCTGTCTCTTCGTCTGTGCCGTCCGAAAGCTCGATAAGTTTTGAAAGAAGCGGCAAACTGCACTAAAATTAATTGTGTATCTTCTAGGAATTGAATGTAGTTTTGGTATTAAAATTGAAAACAAATCACCTATTGCTTTTAGTACTTTACCTTAAATGTAACAGAAATAATGAGGATTCAATGTTTGAAGATTTTTCCATTTTTATAAGAGCAAAACTTCCTTCATGGAAAGTCAAAATTAATGTGAAAATGGCAAAATGAAAAAGTGGTCCAACGTGGAACTTTGCACATTGCTTCTTCATTAAATTTCATTCTTCACAAAGCCACCTCTATGAGGAAGTTTATTTATTAATTGTAACTTCTTCATAAAGGAAGCTTTGTGAAAAATGAAATTTAATGAAGAAGCAATGTGAAACGTTCTACTTTTCTAGCAGCGCTGAATATTTATTTTTCATATGTAGAAAGTTTCAGTTGATTTGTTGAGGTTTGACTTGAGTTAGAGTAAAACGTAAATTTTTTTGAAAAATTCAAAATCCCATATAAACTGATCACGTCACTTTGTTCAATTTTAATACGAAGTTTCAGCCCGCTAGCTAAAAATTTGTTTGAGCTAGAGCGTTTTTATCAAATTTATAGATTTTTACAGATTTTTATCAAATTTATAGCAAGTGAAGATTGGCCAGTACTCAATATGCCATTAAAATTTCAACTGATTCTGTCGAATAGAAAATTTTAATTAACTCGTGAAGAGTTAATCAAAATTTTCTATCCTTCATCACATACATCACACACTTTTTTTCTGAATTACTTTTAAGACAATTTTTCTGAACTACTTTTCTCGAAGTTTCAGACCATTTTGAATGTTCTAACATGAAAATTTGAAAAAAATTACGAAAACAAAGATTCCTCGTTGAGAAAGCAAAAAATAATAAATCATAACGTAAATTAAAAAAAAAATTATTTCAATTAAATATTTATTTCAGCGATATTGTCAGCTGACACCAAAATCCAGCGACGAAAAAAAAATGCTGATACTCCAATATTGATAAAAAATTACAATTCAAAATAATTACCGGCTGTTCCTTTCATCGGCCTATACTTTTATTTTGCACCAACAAAACAACAGAGTAATTATTATTTCAGCCGATAGTCTCTCGTTCATTTAGTTGCGCAGATTGAAAATCACAAATTGCTGTTCACGCATGCATATACTTATTGGAAAAAGCGTAGTAATCAGCTCTCGTTACTCTGTAATATAAAACATTTCCACTATAGAGTGACGTTGTTGAGATGCATTCTATATACTGTTGCTGCGTCTAGTGACCGCAAATGCGAAAAATAATGCTGTATATACCTGTAAGGTAAAACAACAGACGTCACGGTAATTTAACTTGGGGGCAACGAGCGAGAATAAGGCGTGTAAGCAATTTCGCGCTGAACAATTCGTTAACTCGTGTATAAAGCACTTTAAAGCCGCATATTATTACTGACGGATCTTTCACGTTGATATTTTCTATCGAGGACTCCATGACGTGAAAAAATAAATAAAATGTTTTTATTACTCACGCACATAACCAGATTCTGTTACGCGTGTATACATGCGTGATATATACGAATGTATTGAGTCTCGGGGAAAGTATATGATGATAAACGCGTCGGTATAAACTCACATGCGAAACGGTTTATATATACGAGTGATGAGCAATGCCTACGCACCACTCGTTACATTTTCATTGCGTCGAAGGAAAGAGAAAAGATTCGTTACTGACTGATGACTACACCAGTCATCAGTTTCACGCGTGCCAAGGCGTTTGTTGGAGTAACGTATATGGAAATGGGACGTTAACATGAGAAAAAGAAAATTGCAAACATTGCGGTTGTCTCGTGTTGCCAACGCTTTGATTTCAAATGTCACACTGTAAGTATTAAATATTTTATTAGAATATGTTTCATATTTATTGCACGAAAAAAATCGATTGTGATATATATTGATAATCGAATGTGCATAATATCAAAAGCACGAAGGAAAGTATGTCGTACATTGAAAAAAGAACGAATTGGGTAAGATTTTATGCGAGGGACAATACTTTTCTAAGCCACTGAATTCATTTTTACGTTCTCGGAAATGAAAGTCGTAATTTCCAGGGAACATTATAATATTTGTAGAAGCAATAAAACTGGCTTCGTGTACTATGTAGCTGCAAATGTTGTAAATAGATGTAAAAGATGTTTTTTTACGAATTGCACGTGGCCTTGAAAAGTAAATTTATGCCGCTCTACATTTTAAAACATTGTGAGATGAAAGTAGAAATATTTTTCTTAGCAAACTTAGCGAATAGAAGTCTTTTTCCTCGGTTTCCATCATATGGCATTATTCAGTGCACTTTATACCAAAGTAATTGCGTTTTACCTGGAATCGTAAAGTGTCAAATATATGCTGGACATTTTTTTTAAAATTAAGTGAAGACTAGAGAGATTTTTCAACCTTTTTATATCTGTTGTGGTATTAGTACAAAAATTGTACTACTCTTAAAATGTAACTTTAATTAGAGTCTCTGCGTAAGGTTCGGTATAATTTGCTAATGGGGTAATAGTTTTTTTTATTTCTCCAACACATATTATACAAATCCAGTCGAAAATGGTGGCCCAGAAAAAAAGAACGCTTTCTGCAGAAATTCGTTTATCAATCATGATGAAAAGCGTTGACCGTATGATTTCACAATGAATGACGTTCGGAAATGGCCGGCCTTATTTTTGAATTAATAAAATTAATACATATGGTCGAAATACGTTTCGGCTCTCGGTCTGAGCCCTCTTCAGTTTATTTTGGTATGTGCAGTGAAGAAATGAAAAAGAAATGGACAGCTTCCTCACTAACAGTTAAGAGCAATTAGACAAGACACGTTTTATAAACCACTTTTCTCGACGTTTTAGACCATTCTGAGTATGTTGACACGAAAATCTCTTATTCGAAGAGAGTATAAAATAATATTGCAGAGAGCGAGAATAGCATAGAGATGCCATTTTTCAATCTTACACATCTGTTGAGATATTTTCACAAATATTCTGCGGCTTGTTAAATCTTGGCTATCATTGGAATAGCAGTAGAATCTTTGCCTTCTATGTTTAATTTGCAGATAGGATAATTGTTTTAACTGTCTCATCTCATACAGAGTATATAAAAGAGAAAGTATTGAAATCCAACAAAAATTTCGACTCCCAGATTTGGAATCAAAATGAATAGACGTTTTGATTGTCCTAGATTCCAAAAAACACATTCACTCGTTTCTGTCTGTCTGTGCCGCCCGAAAACGCAATAACTTTTTAGAGAAACTGTTGACTGCATTAAAATTAACTGTTTATCTTCTCTGAATTAAATCTAGTTTTGGTATTGAAATTGAAAACAAGCTACCCATTGCTTTTATTACTTTACCTTCAATATAAAAAAAATGAAACTGGCTTTCACATTTCAGGTAAAGTACCAAAGGCATCAGCGTTATTTTGTCAGCTTTAATATCAAAACTACATTTTATTCATTGAAGATACAACTCTAGAGAGTTGTCTGAAAATACAAAATCTACTGAAGGGGCCGATGGATCACAGAGAAACATATTGTGTGTCTTCTATATGTGAAATGTAGTTTTTGTGTTGAAACTCAAATCAAAATATCAACTCCTTTTAACACTTTACTGATTAAAAAATTATTATGCTTTGGTCTGAAATATATACGTCATGCCAGGATCATTCATGATGGGAAAGTCACGTGTTTCAATCACGCCACGAGCAACATCTTTTTTTTCTTTTAATTTTTGCTTCTTTGAAGTTTATTTAAAACACTTATTTTTAAAAATTCAACAGAATATATCAGTTGCCAAGAAAAGAGGTGACTTTCTGCAATAATCCGTTTACATTTTTTTTTCCTCAGCAGAGCCTGATGGTAACCGAGTAAAAAAATTCTACGGAAAACTTAACATTGTACGACGGAAGTCCGACATACTACCGGTGAGAAAGAGAGGCAGAGGACATTTTAAAGAGGCTGGTGTTTGCGCAGCTGCGACGATACCAGAAAATTCCGTGGGCAATATAAAGACTATATACGAAAAAAACCAGAATGCTGTGGAGTGTAGCAAAACGTCGTCACATGAGTACGCCGACGTGCTCACGTGGGGTGCTCACTGCGCCCTGGTATATCTCGCGAAATACAGAATTTTAGTCGGCGCCGCACGGACGCGTTACGCTTAACGACGGAGAAATTTTAATTGTTCGTTGTCGAGAACCAGCAGCACCCAGTGGCACATGCTAATAAAGGTGTTTTTTTTTTCATCTTCACCTTTTCACTTTTTTTTTTTAACAGATATTATTTTAATTCATGCAACCACTCTTTACAAGCATACCTTCTAACGCTTTTGGCTTTTAATATCATTTTTTTCGGTTTTAAAATTTACTTTTTCTATTTCACTGGGATTCATTCACACTGAAGAGAGCAAGAGAAGGGATGCGGATATTTTTAAAAGCTCCCCGTAATCGTGAAAGAAACAGCGACTTAATAGGTGGCGAACGACGCGACTAAGGCAACCTGATAAAAAGCTGACAAAAAAAGCGTAGCAAACCACCGTAAAGCATGCAGGGAAGCCGAGATGCGGTGATTGGCATATCGGGGTGGCAGCTTACCACTAATTGAGAGCGAAAAGATGGAAATAAGAAAAGAAAGAAAGAGAAAGTGGGGTGAGGAGGGAGAGAAAAAACGAGGCATTGATATAATGACGAACAGCAACAGAAACTAAGATAGTGGGCTTTTGGAGGACGAACGTAGCTGTCGAGTAGTTACACCGTTACACTGAATTCTACTAGGGATATAGCAAAAGCCAGTGGAACTCTCCAATGCAATGGAAGGGGCGTCGAATCGATCAATCTTCCTTTTCTTAGCTACGTTTAATTGCCACGAGCCTCGTCTATTTGCTTCTACCACTAACTTTTAACTATATTCAGTAGATTCAGAAGCTCGATTAAGCATTACGAATAAAAATCAATTTAACGCCTTCGCTACCGCCAAATGGGTAAAACGGTATTGAGGGTAGTACATTTCATTTCGAAGATTTTGTAAATCCATGTTATAATTGAAAAAATATTTATTTATTGTAACGCGGCAAATTTGCGCGTTACAATATTTTGCTGCGTCCTCCCTGCTTCTCGGCTCCAAGACGATCTCGCAGGGTTTTGTAGAATTTTAGAATATTTATTAATTATTTTTCGATTATTATTTTTTTATGTATGACCGGCGAACGGAGAAAGAGAGAATAGAGATAACTTCTTCTAGACGGAAAGAGACAACTAGGATTCACGCTACGTCATCGTCACACCACAGCAACTAAAATATCCACTCGCTGTTCTCTTCGTCATGCGGTCGAGATTGGCCACCCATGCATCGAACATCATCGCTAGGATTCACAATATTACCGCTCAACTGTTCGCATTTTGTTAAAACACCATTTCGAATCGTCCCGCTCGAATAAGAACGTTTGCGTATGATCGGTAGCTCAGCGTACTACCGAGCCTTGATACGCAGTAAGATCGGCTAGGCTAATTTGCGTATTGGCCAAAGCAAGACGCCAGGTCCCGGCATCAGACCTGCGAGTACGATAGCGATTCCATGATTTCGGCAAATTTGTTATCTAAGGGTGAGGATCATAATTCACGAGTGCGAGAGACAGCGACGACTCAAGGCTTTTTCCCGGAGGACGTGAAGCGGTGAGGACGTGGCGTGTCAAGTGTCGAGCTCGAGTCCCTATAGTCACGTGGATGATTCAGTCGGAGGGAAATTATCTGTGATCGGTGCGTCGGCCTTGTTCGGTAATATCTTCTATTTTTCTCTCCGTTCTATTGTTTAATTTTAGTATTTTTCGAGTGTTTTAATAGTTAAATTTAATTTAATATAACTTAGAGTCTGGTCGTGCCGGTTACGTTTGTCCCGTCCGCGCAGAGAAATATTCGTCGCGTGATCGAACTAGTCGCGCGTTATTTGTCCCGTGTCTCGAGTAAACGTCGCTTGGTTTTCGTATTCTTTTTAACGTTTCTTTGTGAAGTAAATTTGACCGAGAAGAAATTAGTTATCGCGTGTAAAATGTCGTGTCGCACTTGGAGTCGATTCTTCGGGGAAAACTGATAGTGTTAGTTATTGTTAAATTGTTACTTTTTTATTGTTGCGTGCGTGATATGTCACCGTTCCGTATGGTATTGTTTGAAGGAATTTGTACGATCAGACCGTATCGTTTTATAGGATTTTTGAGTGTGTATTACAGTCGTTTGCCGCGAATTGGGTATTAGCGCGGCCGTCCCGAGGCACTTCGTTATTTTTTTGTTATTGAATTAATCTGAAGCTATAAGAATGTAATAAGGATTGATTGCCGCGAGTATAGTGTTGTTTGAGAAAAGTCGCGTCCGTCCCAAAGCATTTCATTATTTGTTTCTTTTTGGATATTGGATTAATCGAAAATATATAAGAATGTAATAGGGATTGATTGCCGCGATTGTGATATTGTTTGAGAAATTCGCGGCCTTCCCGAGGCATTTTTCGTAGTAAATAATTGATTATTTTATTGTTAATATTTTGTCTGAAAATTATCGTGTTAAAGAGCGACCGACAGTGGGGAAAATATTGTAACCACGAGCAAGAGATCTTTTTTGTGGGACATTTTACGTAAACTATTATTGTACATGGTCAAGAACTTTAAAGCGAATAATTGAATAAATTATTAGAATTTGTGACTCCCGTAAACAGTATTAATTTTGATTTTGTGCTGTTCTTTCGATTTGAAAATCTCCCAGGAGTCTTACCCGACCACTCTACCCTTAGGGAAAACTTCACGTTAGCTAGGGCTGAGGTTCGTCAGCTTTCATCGGCGCCCTGCTCTCTGAGCGAAATAAAAGGGAAGAAAATTGCCAAACGAATCTATTTTTATACGTAGCGTTTTGAAGTTGGGAAATATCGTTACATTATATACGGGGCATTTCACCTGGTTTCGACCTGGGTCTGATCGTTGACCCTTCCGATTGGGTCCGCAATTTTTAAAATGATTGACATAAAAGCACTAACTTATTTTTTTTTAAATGTTGCAATAGCGTGCGTAAAGTTCGCTCTTTCGGGGTTGTCTCGCGTACACAAAGCGTTCATTTTCCGAAGTTGTGCGTGAAGTGTTAACTTTACACACTCCGTTTACTTTTGCACTCTTCTGCAAAATACGCGCTTTGCTTCGCTCGATCCCCCGGAGCTCGCTTCACTACGCTATTACAAAAAATAGTATGTAAAATTCATGCAGAAACACCGAACTTTACATACTACTTGCACAATATACTATTACACATTTTCGATTATCTACGATTTTTTTTTAACAAATTATCGAACGGCACATTTAAAAAATCTGAACAAATTCTGAAAAACCTATTTTCGAAAATAACAATTTTTGGTAACTAAGCCGAAGTGGGACTCCATTTTCTTTTTCGACCTTTTTTAAAGAACAACAAAAAATGGAAAAATTAGAAAAAATAGTAATTTTAGTAAAATACGATGGGGAGCATCTAGAAAAATGTTCTATGCAACACATGATTTGTAAGACATTTTTTTCAGATTTTTCCAAATAAATCTTGAGATTTGGCTTAAATAATTTCAAATCAAGCCTTTTACTAATGGTTGTTTAACTTTCATCGTGAAATAAAATGTACATACATTGGAAAAATAATTTAAAAATTTAAAAATCATGTGTTGCATATAAAAGTTTTCTAGCTGCACAGCCCACCATAAAATTACTATTTTTTCTAATTTCTTCCATTTTTTATTGTTGTTGAAAAATGGTCGAAAAAACTAGATAAAGTCGCCGGCCCACTTCGTCTCAGTTACCCAAAATTGTTATTTTCGAAAATAGGTTTTTCAGAATTTTTTCAGATTGTTAAGATGTGTCGTTCAATAATTTCTTTTAAAAAATCGTAGATAATTAAAAATGTGTAAAAAAAATTGAAAAGAAAAATGAGTGCTTTTTAGAGTTGTCAAACATATAAAAAAAATATTTTATTTAAAAAACTCCCGACTGCAAAAATTAACTCTCATTAAAAAAATATATATTGAAAAAATGACTCGCATAAACAAAAATATTGAAAAAATAGTGAAATAATTCCTAATACACTTTAATCTCAAGATGAACTCCCTCGAATGCAGTTTTTAATATAATAAATGTTATAAATATAGTCAAGAGACGAATCACAAAGGAAGTATGTGATTATAAAAACCCTTTGGACGTTGTTTAAAATGATATACGCCTCCCGACTATATTTATAACATTTATAATATTAAAAACTGCATTCCAGGGAGTTCATCTTGAGATTAACTTTTTTTTTAATTTCAGGCTTTTTAAAGTTTTTTTTGGGTGGACATCTTATTGGGAGGAATCCGTTTGGAACTAATTAAACAGACAACAAAAATCGATTGAAACCTATAGGAGACTATTATGTTTCAACTGGAAATTTATTCATTTGAACGTTTTCTATCCGTTTCAATCGGAACTCCTAAGCAAAGTATACAGGAGAAGAATCCAACCTGACTACGAACTACGTACCTTTTGTTTCTTTATTATTACTACCTCTCACAAAGCTGCTTCTTTGAGAAAGTATAGACATTTCCTGCCTTCTGGAAGAAGCACTATGCAATATTTCACTCCACCTATCTTTCGAAGTGCAACAGAAAACGTGTTGTGGACGCTTCGATAATCAACGCAACAGTATGATAAATTAAACAAAAACGATTATCAGGAAGGGTGATATTTAGCGGCGCAGTGGCGTGAAGCAAGGTTTTTTTTAAACATCCAATCGGTATAATATTTTAACCATTATTCTTTCTTACTATTATAATATTCTTACAAAGTAATAAAATAATGTATAAATAAAATAAAGTTAACAAACATTCAAGGGGTTAAAGTTTAAAAAAAAAGCAATTGCGCCTCAAACAAATGCAGGTTGAGACTCACGGGCGGTATACAAGCACCAGAGATGAGAATTTCTACAAGCACTCTACCGTAAGCACCCTGAATTGAGCTACAAACTACCGTGAGCGCCCTGAAGTGAGCTACGAAAATGATATTTTGATATATCCAAACAATTTGAAAAAATCATTTGTCTATGCGAATCAACAACTTATCACCTTAAATTACGAAAAAAGACATTAGGCGCTACTCACAGAATCGATGTTCGAAATTTGGTTAGGTAATTTTTTACCGTTTTTGAGAACATTGTCTTCAAAGAAATCGCTTAAATCAGCTGATCGCCTTGAAACGCATAACTCCCGTCTTTTTGCCCCGGGGGGCAGTCGGGAGTTAAAAATCGCGGACCCAATCGGAACGGTCAGACTCAGGTGGCCCCATATTTATATAATATTTATTCAAAAAGTACTTTTACGAGATAATTCAGAATTAAAATAATCAACCATTGAAACTGTTATCACATTTTTAATTAAAGCACAATCTGACAAAAAAAATAAAAATTGCGATGCATGGGTTTTGCCATATACCGAAAGAATGCAGAGTGCAACCTTGTTTGGTCTTTAGGGTATTTTAACAAAGTCTTGTATGAGTACATACATATGTTGATCAAATTTGAATTTCTCATAAAGGAAAGGTGGAAAATAATAAAGAGGTTAAGAGCAAGGTTTCAGTTTACAACTTTGTCTTTAAAAATGTATAGAAAATTAAATATATATTTTTGTAATCAAGAAATAAAAGATCTTATATTGTTCTAAAATCTTGTTGCTTTTATTTACCTTCCTTAATATTGTATAGCTAATAACGAAAACTTACAGCGTGACTGGCGTTACTACTTAAAAAAAGTTAATTACCCAAGTCATTTATGAGTTGAAGATATGTCTTTTTTTTGTAAACCATGGCAATCGTGGATCGTCGAACATTTTGGTTCAGTAATGATTTCAAAATTAAGTCGATTTCATATGATTCGACGGCAAGATTACGATATCTCCGGCCCCTGGATTTGAAGCTTGTTTCTGGTAATACTTTTCATAGGGAACAAAAAAGTTCATATTAACTATGCTCCTATCTACTTTAGTTTCCGAGATATTTAATTTTTAAGATTTTAATATGGTGTAAAAAATGGGCAGTATTACGATTTTCGGGGCGCCAGGATTTGACCGTGGATTTATCATTCTTGGACCGAGACACAACAACAACAACAACTATAACAATAACAATATTAATAATAATAATAATAATAATTCGTTGGGGGGGGGGTCGCCCTCCCAAACCCCCGCCGGGGCTCCATCGATTGCTTTTCGCAATCTTTTCGTCGATATATTATGGTCCAATGGTCAAATTGAGGGGCCGGAGATATCGTAATCTCCCCGATTCGACGAGTGATTAATGTTATTCCAGAAATTATATGACTTTGTACAATTTCATTTGATTTCAAATGATTTCAAGTGGTTCCAAAATACTAGAATCATTGGTTATCGATTTTAAAAAAGTGATAAAGCATGAGGCGAATGGATAAACAAGTAAACATAAAATTGCTAAATAAGTAAGATCTTATTTTCATTCATGGCATTTCAATATATAGAAAACTTGAGTTAGGGTCGAATTCGTTAAACTTAAATTCGACCTAATGATCATTTGAAGTTCGAAATCCGTTCTCAAGATCGTCCTCATGATCAAATTGAAGTTGAAAAATGCAATCCTTAAACTGGGCAAAATTTACATGATTCACAACAACATCAAATTTTGATAAATTAAAAATCCTATAAAACGGATCATTTTTATAGAGTTGGTTCAAATTTCAATACTGATTGACTAAATTGTAATGAACAAATGCGCGTCACTGCTTATCTATTTTCGTGCAAAATTTCAAATCGATTTGTGATTTACAGAATTTTGAATTTCGCAAGCTTGGCAAAGGCAATTTTTCTGAATCAGTTTTTGTACCGGTATAGAATATTTTAAGTATCCTAAAAAAAAATCTCGAAACTGTTTTTCATTGAAAACAAATCGTCAAAATCGTCAAGAATGGACTACCTAGTCTCTTGTGAATGGAGTGTGGTGTAGTATTCAAGGATCTTTAAGGCCGCACAACTAGCATCAAATTCGCCACGACTCGGTAGTTATGTTGGTGTTGGTAAATCAAAGTTCAAGATCCCAGCTCAGTCTGATTGACTGACCACTTGCACTTGTCACGCTCGCTCGCTCAAGTGAAACGTTAGCTTTCACTGTGTGCGCACGAGCTATGATTCCTGCAACGCAGCGATGCCTACGTGTACAGTTCTAGTTGCTACGTCGCGTCCACCGATGCTATCAACACTGGTAATTCCTCCCGTACAGAGAACATCGTGAGACCTGTTGATCGACCGTGATCGATTTTGAGAGAAAGTCGATTACGGTCGATATATATGACTATCTTTTACCCCTAACATGTATATATAATCACGCACGGGGTGTGTATGCCCCCGTGCGTGATTCGTGCGTCAAACGACCGTACCATAATAATAATTGTAAAATTTTCTTTCGGAATCTTGTAAATTTAATGTTATTGAGCGATTGAAACTCGATCGCTAACACTGAAAAATGTAGCATGCTTCTGCGAAATCGGCTTCTCCGGTAAAGTGACTCATAAATCACGCAACAAACATCTCAAATTCATAACAACAAACAACAAACTGATCGACAGAAAAAAAACCATAACCTCAAAATCTTCAAAATCGTCATATCGTCCACGCTCACAATAGTTTAATCCGTGAAGCCGGCTTCACAATTCACTTCCCATAAGGATTTCAGACTGAAAACTTGGGATCAACAGTTTCTGATTCAATGCTCCTTAACAATATTACTGACAGACAAGCCTTCGTGACAAGGCAATGATTGATGTCAAAATTTGTGTATACAAACTACAATAAAAATGTCTGAAGAAGACCTTATAATTAATTATTTAGATTTTATTTTAATAAATGACTAATGATACAAAAGAAATTAATTTATATTTGAAAATTTGAAATTAAAACATTGGATTATTAATGTATTAAGGTAGATATTTACACTCAAATCATTTAAATGGGTGATTGAATTTTTACTAAAATATGAAAAACAAAAGAAAAATATTGTCGAATATAAGTGAACATTAATATTATAAAAATTATAATAACGGTTGGATTAACTTGAATAGATTTTTTTTTTTTAGATTTTTACTGCCCATTTTCCAGCGTACACCCTCTCGGGTTTCTACGACCCTTCCCATCCTTCCTCCTATCACTCCCTACCCGCTCTTCGCTAAGCTAACCTAACTTCCGATGCGTCGCAGCCGACTTAGCTACACTGTACCGCATTCGCCGTGGGCACCGGGAAACTGCGGAAAACCCGTCCCGGTACAGACAGCACTATATTTCTCTGATTCTTCGGTGTATACACGAAAATAACAATGTTACTTAAGTATAAAACACCAAAGGCTCAGAAAAAATGCCTCCCGCTCACTTGTTGATGTTCCAGTCGAAGCACGGCTAAGCGGTCACCCATCCAAGTATTGGCAGCACGAAATGCTACTTAAGTCGGGGGACCGCCGAAGCTGCACACCGACCGCACAACCACCAGTGTCGGTTAATTGACTTGAGTATAATTTATATGATGGGGCATGATAATAGATTTTAATCAATATAAAATAATTAACACCAAACCAATCAATAGAAAAACGTTACCATTTATTTTCACTAAATTGAGGATGTAAATTGTCCTTTTTGTAATACGTTCTTTTTCTGATAATTACGTAATTACACATCAATGACTCCCGCAGACATAAAAAGAAAAGAAAACCAAAACATTCACACTGTAACACATACATTCATATCCAAAAGCGATTATTATTATTATTGTTTTAATGAAAATTTCTCTCTCTATTGATTTTTCAAAAAAGATAATAATAATACTATTTGTCATATATTACCTTGTCGTCTATATTCATTGTATCTTTACATACATTTCGTTATTATTTTATAAAATACAGTCATTAAAATATGTAAATACTTATCATTTATAGTCGTAATTCTTCCAATAAATTCCAGGCCTGGATGAAGTAGAATACGAATCGATGAAATAATTAACGGGAAACACGTATTATTATAATTGAAAGAATATGACTGTACGCCATGACGAACGGAGAGTGCCAAAATCATTTAGATAGTAGGGATATTGTGTTTATCGACAGATCGGCAATATTCGTCGGGTTGCCGAATTCTCTCGATTAACGAATACAATATTTGTAGAGCGCAATAATCAAAATAGATTTGATCGCCACAACCTAGACTCAGGACGAAACGTAAAAAGATTCAATTCTTTAAAACAAGTAAATTTGTTCTATTCTTTAGAGGGGGTCTCATGTGGGACTTAGAAAAATCAGACCCTGGAAAGAAGCAGACCCTACACGGCGGCAAGATATTCTTATAATATAGATATATTTCATTCAAACTGATTTCTTTTTATACTTGGCGTCGAGTCGCTACCGCGACTTTTGATCTATATTATAAGAAACAATTCGCCGCCGCCGTTGTGTCAAGAATTGAGCCAGGGGAGTGGTGGGTAGAGGGAATCTTGATATTCTAAGACCCTCTATGAATGGCCTCCTCTAGCCCCCATTTTTCTAAGTCTCCCGTGTCTGCCAGGCCAAGACTTTTCTTAGTTGCACAATCCCCCGCCCCGGGCCATGATTTTTCTACGTCGCTCTATAAATCTTCACCTAAGCCAAGATTTTTGGGGATTAAAAAAATCCTTAAACACGGTCCTTTCCATTTTGGAGACGCTGACCAATTGCCTCTTCTTATTGTAAGTCCCCCCCATGCATCCTCCCCACTCCACACTTTTTCTAAGTCCCGCGATCCCGCTCCTCGGGACCATGATTTAAGTCTCACAATAGCACCTCCCCAATACAAGAAAGGAGCCAAGCGATCACCCATCCAAGTATTGACCGCCAGGGTTAGAGTCAGTACTTGAGTGGGTGACCATCCCAAAGCCAGGAGCGAGATAGAGGGAGCGGAAGGCATCAAAGTTGCGTCAACGCGCAAGAGAGTAGATCGCAATTGAATAATCTGAGTTTGTGCACAGAGTGTATTTTCTTCCGATCTCAAATGCTAATCGTTCCCTTTCCCTCTCGGCTCTATTCACCCTCGCGATGAATTTGAATTGCTAAGCGTGGAGGCTGTACAAGAGAGAGCTACACTCGGTGGATGCGACAACAGAACAGTCAAATACGCCGATTAGTCAATCGTGTAAATAGATTCCGTGATTGATGTTTTCGGTCTGTTTATGTGTTGCAGTGAAACAAAGCTCCAGTATCAGCTTTGTTTTCGTGAAAATTTTTTTTTAGAGATTTTCATGTCAGTATACTCAGAATGGTCCAAAACGTTGAGAAAAGTGATTTGTACGAAATGTCTGTATGTGTGTATGTGCAAATTGCTTTGTTAGCACGATAGCTGCCGCAATTTTTCATGTATTTTCCTCAAATTTGGTACGCAAGTGGGCTATCATACAACAATTTTTTGGATTGCAGTTGACGCGAATCGGTTGAAAAATTCAAATTTTACGGCATTTTGAAAATTTTGAAAAAATTGCTTTGACACTATAATTTTTGTAAATTACGATATATCAGGCTGAAGTTTTGAACACAAACGAACTTACAGTGAACCATGATTCGTGCCAAGTTTGTTGAGCATCGGTAGAGTGGTTCAAATTTTATTGCAATTAAAATTTTTTTTTTAAATGTCCGTAAACACTTCTACTTTTCTAAATTCTGGGATGAACGGCTGCAATTTACCACGTGATTTCACAATTATTGAGTATCGAAGATGAACTTATTTTAAGGAACAGTTGCTATGTTGATAAGTTTCGATTTTATCCCAAAAAAAGCAAAAATTTCTGTCGCGAAAAAAAAAATGTCGACTTTTTTAGGCAGATTTCAATCAAATTTGGCACACATGTGGATTGTCCTAAAACTAGGTCTGGATATAAATTTTACGCAAATCGGTCGAACGGTTTAAATTTTATAACGCTTTTTAACTTTTGAAAAATGTCATTCGAGAATTCATTCAAATTTGGCACAAATCGGTCGAGTAGTTCGAATTTAATAGCATTTTTAATTTTTTCAAATATCTCGTTCGCGCACTAGCTTGCACAAATTAAAAGATACCAGCTTGAAATTTATTTCACGTATTGAGCGCCGTAAAGCAAGGTTTGAGTACAAATTGGAAGAAAATCGGTTGAGAGGTTTGAATTTCATAACATTTTTAAAATTTCAAAAAGCTTGTGAATGCGATTTTGTGATAAAAAATTCGTAAATCGGTAAAAATGTCGATAAAAATGCTTTTCATGCACAAACAAGCCGACAAAGTAGAATGTTGCAAATTGCTTCCTCATTATTTTACATTTTTAAAAAAATGTTTACATGTATACAAAGTAGAACTTTGCACATTATTTTCTCTACAAAGCTTCCTCTATGAGGAAGCCAAAGTAGATAAACGTAGTTCATCATATATATCTCATATCTCATAGTTGAGATGGTGGACGAAGAAATCGAACGTTTAATACAGCAGACGATGCCGGTCGGTGATGGCATCATCAGCAATGACGGGAATTGACAAGCATTTCCCACACGTAGTCGCACACAGTATGAGGACGAAACATTCATGTTCGGGACTGGGAGCCCAGCGTCTTGGGGTCATCACGGGTATCTAGTAGAGAAGGAAGGGACCATAGGACATTTCCACCCTTCGCTGAACCGTCGAACCGAGCTAGGAGAAATACGGAATTCGGCGCACCTGCGTCTAACCAAAATGAGCTCCTACGCCATTTTCAGCAGCTAACAGAGGAAAACGCAGAATTACGGAGAGGTGCATTCCCGCGTGGTGCAAATAATCAGCCGTTATCAGGAACATGGATCTTGGAACCCGGGCCCGCACTTAAGCATATTAGAAGCCTTGATGGTAACGAACCCTCAAAGGTAAAAGGGTTTCTAAGATCAGTGGAATCAGTATTTTTATCAGTAAGGGAAGAGCCACAGCATCATGCTGGTTTACTGGAATTCGTGCTCAGTAGCAAACTCGATGATCGAGCTATGCGTGAAACAGAGCATAAGACGATTGAGACTATTAAGCAGTTACGTGACGAACTTGAAGCACTCTACGGGAAGCAAAAATCTCTAGCAGCGCTACAGCTAGAGTTCAACTCGCAGCGGCAAGGACTCAACAGAAGCAATCAGTATGTACGTCGCCAGGGCAGCGAAGGTCACAATGGAGGTGACCGAGAAATGGTGTGCAATCGTGAATACCCAAATTGCAACTGTGAACAGATTAATTTTGAGAATGGCTTGCACGGGCAAGTTCAGATCTTGATGAGGTCTAGAAACTATATTACATTGCACGAGTCGGGGAACGGTGCAATCGAAATAAGTAAAATGGTTCAAACGGCAACCTTGAATTACGAGAATCCGCATCCGACGACGCGAAAAACCTTGCCACCTGATGCGTTCGCGAAACGTAAACGTTTCTTGTGTGACAAGCCGGGACAGATAGCACGTAATTGTCCAGGTGATGAAGTGCGACGCAGTCTGCCAGTACCAACAAAGAATAACATAAACGTCGTGAACGAGAACTGCCGCTTCTATCAACGATACGGACACCTGTGGAAGGACTGCAGGAAACATCTACAACTTCTGGCGATGACAACTCAAAAGCCGAAGCCACAAGAGAATATACTCGACGTGAAGGAGGAGAGCGTGAGCAATTCAGATACTACATCCGATAGAAGCACCGACGAAACCAGCCAGAGAATACTAGGTATACTGAAACTCAACACTCTCGTTGTACTGCCTAAAACGCCTAAGAAAACGTGCTGCTAACGAAGCAAATCGAAATCAGGAGCAAAAGAAGAAAATGTGAATAAGGATGATCTTTCAAGGAAAACGAAAAATTGACTCTGATGGGGGCAACAGCAGCAAAGGACCCAGAGGCGAAAGTGTGGCCACCGTACAGAGTCATGAGAGGAAAAGTAGTAAAGTGACGAAGAGCATCTTTGGGCAAAGGGACGACGCTACGAAAAGCCACAAAAATCTGAGACGTAAGAAGAGAGAGACAACGATAGAAAAGGATAGCTACCGCTGTAGAGCCGGCTACCATCAATGTATCCGTGTCGTGGGACAGCAAAAAGAGTGGGGGCATCGTGAAACTTCGTATGTGTAGTGCATGTGGAAAAAGTGAGAGAGAGATCACGAGACAAAATAGTTGCCGAAAGGAGCTTTGGCATGAAGTGAAAAGTCAAGATTAGTGGGCATTAAGAAGTAATACATGGATAAGAATATTATCGGGCTTTGAACACAATGCAAAAAGTAAAATTTGCAAAGTTCAAACATGTGACTGTAGTAGGGTTAGTACTAAGGGTAATGAAATAAGAACGTGTATGAATTACAAAAGTAATAAGTAGCGAAAATCGGGGCGATTTCCCTTTAAGGGGGGAGGGATGTTGTGCCAAGAGTTTGTGCTAAATTCTCTCAATGTTTATGATTGCACAATGGTCACTCGACTTATGCTGGTCTGTCAAAACAGCACCGTTGACTGATCTAGTTTGATTGCGGCGAGTCGTAGGCGCAGCAATAAAAAAGCAAAGTCATCAATTTTCGGGTATTGCAGTTAGCATCTGCAATTCCACGACAGTATTAATTCGAACATCGAGGTGAGCAGTCGGTCTTGTGTCAGACTCGCCCATAAGTAATGGAATCGAGACGAGCTCGATATTGTAATAAACTTCAATTGTTATTCGTTTAAATAAATCTTCTTAAACTTTACCACATTCACCCGAGTCTAATTCCTTATTGGCAAACGATCCCGATAAATGAAATATATATTGTCGCCGGACCCCAGGGCCGGGCATAACAAAACATACTGTTGGTATCCATGCACAAAATAATACATAAAATATAAGGAAAATTTCGAAAAATATTGAAAAATATTAGGAATGTTCTTAAAATACTGCAAAAATCTTGTATTTGATATGCATGCATTTCTCTGACATCGCATTTTGAAAATCGAAAAAAGCAGTTCGAATATGATCGATAAAAAATTTTTTTTTTAAATATCCAATATTTCTGAATAGTTAAAAAAAATTCTTGACATATTAAATTTAGCAACATTTCACACCACTTGTTACCGACATACATTTTCATCAAAGTATACAAACAAGTAAAGTTTATTTAGTGAATTTAACGGACCAGTACACGTTCCAATGTATCGTTTCGCGTAGTTTCCACATCTGTTATTTCGTACACCATTTGAATACCGTATATTTTGTATGTCTGAATATGACGTTTCATATTCAACTTAATATGAATAAAGCTCCAATTGTCCATCAGTATTCACTTAATTACCTGCTTGAATATTTCACGTCAAAATTTAACAAATCAATTTATCCAATCGTTAACAGTATTAATAATACAGAGAAAATACATTGAAAATTATTAATTTCATCTTCGAAACATAGCTTTTCGATTATTCCGAATTTTCGAGAGTTCTGGTGCTCGCATTCTACGACAGAGACAGAGACAGAGAGAGTTAGTGTGTCCTGCTAATTACGTTACATTGATTTTACCCCCAGGGGGCGAGAACCGCCTCTGTTGTAGTACGTGCGTTGATTATACCAACCGATTGGACGTTGCTTCTCTCCCTCAGCTAACCCAGCCAACTCTGCATAGTACACCTCTCTGTATATTGATAGCCGTTTCCCCAGTAACATTTGCGAATTTCCCATCGTGTACAATGTCCCAA
The DNA here is from genome assembly GCA_964016905.1 of Perithous albicinctus. Taxonomy (NCBI): domain Eukaryota; kingdom Metazoa; phylum Arthropoda; class Insecta; order Hymenoptera; family Ichneumonidae; genus Perithous; species Perithous albicinctus. Next base: position 6,525,048 of record OZ024697.1, read on the forward strand.
TATTCGCCAGCGTTGATTTTCATTTCCACGAAACATATACAGAATTCGATACTTCAAGGATCAGCATTAGATTCAATGATCCGCTTAGGGGAAAGCCCAAACATAATTCAACATCAATGATGTCATTCGGTTAAATTGATTTAGCGCGAGAGTTTCCTTTCAAACATTGTTGAATAGGAATTGGTGAGCTTATATCTACAAAGACACTGCCTATATGACAACGTTGAATTTGCTTCCAAACGCTTACAACCCAAGTGAGTCACGGGGTCGGGGTCTCAGAGTACGTGGGTCAACTATGCGGAAGATTAATGCGAAGAGAATCACTAATAACCCTCGGCATAGATGACACCAGAGTTGCTGTGTGACTTTAGAGATAGAGTGCCTCCTTTATGTGTGCAAGTAGATTGCCGTACAGTACCACAGATATAAGCACAAAAGGGGGAGAGAAATTCTGTATGCAGTCTAACCCCCTCCCTCCTCCTCCCTCGCTCCAGAGCTGTGTGCCAAGGTACCAAATGGCAGGCCGGCTGCAAGGATATACTCGCCCTCGCGGCACGTACTCGACAAACCACCCCTCGATAACGAGGTGCTAATATGGCGTAATTCAAATTATGTTGGAAACTCGCGTCTCGTTCGCTCTTGAGACACACTTGAAATTGCTCGAGTGTGTTGTGGGAAGGGGACGCATCGCGTATGCCAGAAGAGGAGGCTTTGTTTCTTCCTCTTCAGCCATCTTATACTCTTTCCATCTCACTTTTTATTCAGCCTTGTCTTCAATAGCAGAGATTACATCAGTGATGCACATGGAAAATAAATAAAACCCACCGGGATGATGGCAGATATTACTATAGGAGTAATGTTTTTGTTAACCGCCAGTCCTTAGAAACAACACATTGCATTTTTTCGGATCATCTACGAAATTACGTTTAATTATCTAAGCCCTATTCGCACTTGAGGGACGCGCAGTGTCACGGTCTCGATAAAATATGGAGTTGAAAGCATAGGTTTTTTGTTCAATGAACAATATGATTTCGTTGAGGCGATATATCATAAAAAAGGCCAGACGTGCTGTATCTTGCTCTGAAATGAACTTTTGTTGAAGATTAATTGGGTCCAATTTACATTTCTTTTCATTTTTTTGAAAATTTGTATTACATTTCTTTGATTCAATGGTATGTGGATGTTTAATTGTTAAAAGAACCGCAGTGTTTGCTTGTATTGATGAAATATGGCGTTAAATCAAAGATTTCGATCAGTAATCAATTAGACTGTTGTAAGTGTTCGAATGGATTATACATTTTATGTCAATGGTCAACATGACTTCTTTGAACAAATTTCAGAAATCGTCATAAGAACTGTATTTTACCTTTCAAAGAGCTTTGGTGTTTCTTAACTCAAAGAAATATGTTGATAGCTCAACCTTCTCCAGGAAACCACAAGTAGTTAACCTCCAAGCCATAGATAACTTACCAGTTGTCGACGGCTTTTATCAGCTTATGATCGCGTAGTTGTCGAAATATTCAACAAATCTTCTGCATTTATTAGAGTGTGTAAAGAATGTCTAATACAACTTATAGGGAACTATAAGGGAAATTTACAAGTTACCAATTACATAGTCAACGTATTAAGGAAGTAGGCAGTTCAAATTCTATCTAAGGCTATCAATGTAGTTGGTTTAACCGCGTTCATCATTCCCACCAAACAGTTGTCTGCTGGAATTCCACAGGTCGTCTGAATAAAAATAAACGAATAGTAGCATAACCACGCTGCATTTTTCTAAACCACATTGAAGTCCTGGAGAGAATGAAACAGTCCCGGATTTTGAATGTCAGGAACAATGTGCCGAATGATGTCCCGGATGGAGACCGGGAAAAACTCCGGGAGAATGTCGAAGTCCATCTGAAAATCCATCCAGGTGTCGCACCAGGATTGTCCAGACTCCATCCAGGATTCGATTCCAGACTCCATCCGGGACACCATCCTGGATTACATTTTTCTGCGTGGCAGGATGTGACGGTATAGTTCAAGCTTCACATGTAGTATAAACAATTTATTAACAACAAGGGGGGAGTACGTCGGTTGAGGTAAATAGAAGGCGGAAACACCTGACGAGTTAGGACGTGACGAAGGAACGACAATTAATAACTATTCGAATCACGAGCATCGGTGGGCAGGCAGCAGGTCGTTTCAGGCCAACCTCCACGTATACGCCAACTACGACGATGACGACGAGGGCTGTGCACCAGCAGCAGACTGCACACAGCGGGAGATGATTTATCAACGACGATGGTGGTGGTGGTGACCGTGGCCACCGTAGGTGCCTCCGGAGTGGTCGTTTCCGCCGGAATTGTGTACCACTGCGTGGAAACCACCGTGATGGTCAGCGTGGTACTTGACCGTTCTGACGTTGCCACCGGGCTCGTGCAGAGTGTATTCACCGACCACGTCCTTTCCTACAAGGCAATTGGTCATTCAGCATCAGAAAATCTATCGATAAATCCTTTTCCTGTCGGGGTTAGGCGGCAGGCAAGCAAGGCTCTCAATCGCCTCCCGCCCACAAACTCCTGTATATACCCTGATTCGAGAAAACTCGTTTCACTGCATTCTACTCGATTTTCTCATTCCTTTCATTCCCTTCTCTGATCCCCAAACGAATTTACTACTCCTTGTATAATGGCTCCGTGCTATTTTACGTGTAATGGTCCTTACCGTCTCTGTGCTCCTTCTGACCGTGGAAGTCCTTAGTATGTTGGTCCTCGACACCATAAGAGAACTCGTACTTTGGGTGAGCTTTGTAATCGTGGTCCTCGTGACCGTGCTTGTCCGTCCATGTCACCTTGACCCCTTCACCGACCACTGGACCGTGGTGATGTTGGAACGAGTGAGCTTTGTGGGCAACTACGTTCGATAACGCCATCGAACCCAGTATCAGGAAAACTTGTGTCAACTAACGGAGTGCAAGATAAAATTGGGTTAATAAAAGATTTTAATCGTGTGCTACTTCTTTTTCATTTCATAGAAGGTAAATCACTGGTAAATCTTAGAAATAAAGTTCTGTTTAAAAGGTACGTATGAAACCTTATTTATAATAAATATACCCTCTGACAGTCTAAAATAAGCCTCCAAAGTAGAATCTTGAAATTTGCTTCCACGTTATTTAGTATCTTTAACTATATACACTCTTTGCTTATAAGGCCACATCTACGAGGAAGTATGTTGTTTACTTTTGATTTTCTCATAGAGGAAGCTTTGTAAAAAAAGAACTTAGTCAAAGATGCTAAATAATGGAAAAGCAATTTGCAAGGTTCTACTTTGCAGGCTTGTTTGAGCTCCAAAAACATTTTTCAAAATATGCAAAATATCGTAAAATTAGAATCGTTCGATCAACTCGCGACAAATTCTTACTCAAACATTGTTCCATGGTGGTCCGTATGTGAACCAAATTCGGACCCAGTATCTTGTAATTTGTAGAAGTTAGTGTGCAAAGACATTGTTCAGAAAATAAGAAATATTATAAAATTTAAATAGATTGGTCGATCCTCGCTAAATTTAAACTAGAACTTTTGTCTTAACATAGTCCAGAATTAAAACAAATTTAAGCCTGATATCCCGTAATTTGTGCGAGTTAATGCGTCAAAGACATTTTTTTGGAGTAAAAAAAAATTACAAACACAGCGACCGTTTCTTGTACCAAATTTATCTTTGCTAATCAATAATGGTGAAATCACGTGGAAAATTGCAGCCGGGTACCTTAGAATTTTCAGGAATTGAAGAGTTTACAGACACTTAAAAAATTGAAATTGCATTAGAACCACTCTATCGATTCTCGCCAAATGTGGCACTGAACATGGCTTAATGTTAGTCCAATTGTGTACAAAATTTTAGCCCGATATCTCATAATTTACGAAAGTTATCGGGTAAAAATACTTAAAAAAAAATTCAAACCCCTGTAAAATTTGAGCGTCCCAACCGATTCGTGCCAAGTACAATCCCAAGCGTTTTTGTTTGATAACCCACTTGCGTACCAAACTTGAAGAAGATACATGAAAAATTACGACAGTTATAGTAGTAATAAGAAAATCTGCACACACACATACAGACATTTTTTCTAAACCACTTTTCTCGACATTTTAGACTATTCTGAATGTTCTGACATGAAAATCTCAACAAAAAAAAATGTTCATGAAAACAAAACTTCCTCCATGAGGAAGCAAAAATATCTTTCGAGGGTTCAAACGAAGAACGTCTTTCACTTTCCTCCAATTATAACAAATCACTAAACGAACCTTGGAGACCATTGTTAATCGTGTTCCTGTTTCGTTATCCAATGTCAGTGAGTTTATGATCTCCTTGGAGATTCGTCCACTCAATTTATAGTGAAATTTCCTCTCTACCAAATTAAGTGCCGATTAAAATGCTTTAACGTGATCGCCAGGTGTGTCTCGTCTCGATGCGTTCTTGTCCGTCGGCTCTCGCGTTACTTAACCGAGCGTGGCCGGGGACCCGCAGCCAGACAAAACGTTCCGCAATCATGCGTTCACGATCGATTATTCAACCTCTCTTCACGACTGTACCGCAAGATTGGATGCCTGATTCTTCACGGATCTGGTTCTTTTTATACTAGAACAAATAATGCAGCGTTGATTTTGATGAAAACACGCACACGCGAGAGTATAAGGTTTACTTTTCTTACTCTTATAGCCACATAAATAGTCGAGGGGGAGAAGGAACAAAAAAACAGCAAAGGAGAGTTTGTGAAATAAAACGCTTGTCTGTTGAAAACGTTATCTGTACCAAGTCCGTCGTTGGTCGAGTTTCCCTATTCAATCGTCCCTCGCTCTTGCGTTCGAACGCAATCTTTCAATGATTGGGTGTTTCCGGTCAGCGGGCCTCTGCATTTTTCATTACAATTGATATGATGGAAAGAAGAATTTCATCTCCTTCTTCATTCTAAAATGATTATTGAATACTATCAATATACGATTGTTCAATACAACAAAGATTTCTTCATAAAGATGCTCCCAATCATTTAGCCGATAAGTATTGTGAGATACCTGCAACACGCATCAGTTTCGCAATGAAATGTATCCCTTTCTGCTCTCCATGCCTTTTTTCATTCTTCCCACATAGGTGCTCATTTCTAGAAATTCGTACTCAGCTCTGCAAAAGGATATTAACCGGACAATACAATGCATCGAAGTACAGATATTTTTTTTATTATATGTGTAATATCGATATACGTAGAGAATTAAGGTTCGCAGTCTCTATACATTGCTATAGAATAAAAAGAACGGATGTTGCTGGTTTCATTGAAATCAGCTCATAGGAAAGTATTACTCTACTAAGAAGTACTGACGGGGGGAGGGAGGTTATAAGCATATTATTCTACCAATTAAATTTTATACAATTAAAAAACATCGCTCTTGAATGTTCTCAACAAATCTATGAAATAATGTAATGTAGTATTGTAAAATAGGAAAATCCATGAAAAGTTGTATCGACGTCAATAATAATTGAGATAAATGTGATACAATCCAATTTTGCTACGATTAAATGAATAAATATTTTTTGACATATATCTCTTGAATTGACTATAAAAGAAAAATTGCAATCCCATGGCTTCGACAATTTTGAAGCCAACATTGATCAATATACTTCCTAGCTCGTAGAGGTACAAAACAAAAAAGTTTTGTCAGAGATACAAAATAATGAGGGAGAAATTTGTAAGTTTCCACTATGCAACCTTGTTTTCTGAGTAATATTTTTAGATTGCACTGTCGGAATATATATATCTTTAAATCGCATTTCTTTAAAGTCCAAACATTTCTAGTCGCCTTAACGATATCTAACACGCCCGGCGATCTTATTTGGGAATTTTAGTCTTTTTTAGGTGGAAGGGCGACCAGTCATATATGAGCCCGAAAAAAAAACAGTTTTGAATTTTTTTAGATTTTTTTTACTGAAACTATTTAAAAAAAAAAATGGCTTCAAAAAATCGACGCAAACGTTTGCCCACTTGTAATAAGTCATTTATATTTTACGAATTCTCCCGCCCAAGATCTAGAGCGCAGCACAGAGATCTTTCGCGAATTCGTGCTTTTACGGAAATTTCCGAATTGGCACGAATTCCCGATCGATCCTTGCCTCACAGGAGTAACTATGGTACTCGAAAGCCTCTCCTCTTGCGACAGTCCTATCGAGCAGAAGTGCTCCAAAATTTGCTTCGTAGTTCCTGCGTGCAATGCAGAACTATATTCCTTCGTAAATCTTATCCAGTATAATATTCGTTGAATGTAAATTAATTACAATCGGATCCAGCATTTCAACAACATCTTTAAGAATATTTCCATCTTTCTACAAGCTCCAAAAACATAAAGATAAGTTTTTCTGAATATATTACTGAGAAAAGGCGTTTATGGCCACGTGGCCATAAACATTTTCTACGAATGTGAAATTATCCATTTGCTCAAATTAGTCAAAACTATTGGATAGTACTGTTCTTTCTAAAGAGGAAAAATAATAATAATATATAAGGGATTGAAACCGCTTATTTTTTTTTATATATTAAAATATTCATACATGATTTATACTATATATATATATATATATATTGCAATGGCCAATTTATTTCTAAAATTCGACGAAACGTGAAACGAATTTAACGACAAAGATATTTCTTTGGATAAATAATATTGTATAAATGTAGAAGATACTAAAACTGTATGACGGTATGATTGAATGAACATTTATGTGATAATTAAGGACAAAAACAATTAAATGGGTATGATAATTCTGTTTTAATATAATTTGATGAAGATTTGTAAATGCAAGAAACCCATTAAAAGTCTATAATAATTTGAAATTTAAAATTATGATATCTGAATTATTTAAAGATTTATTCAATTTCCTGATCCTTCTTTTTATTATAATCATTACCTTGATAATGCATGGAACCATTTCTTTTGGGTTCAATATTATTTTTAAAATCTATTTGTAAATTGTTTAAAAAGAAAAACAATTAAAACAACTTAAGTTAAATGAATATTACAAATGGCGCCCAACTAGTAGGCACGATTTCACGTAGCCGATAATAACATTTTATATTGTATTTATGATTAATTGTCTTATAATTTATTTGTATTTTGAATATTTATATAATTAGAAAAAATTATTAATGTCAAGTAGAAAAAGTGGGTTAACTTCGCCATGTTTGACTCGATCGAAGGCAAAAAATAAAGAAAATACGAGTCCAATTTTGAAATCAATACATAAAAGAAAACATAAATCGAAGGAAAATACGGTTACAACTTCTGAAATTTCAAGTGATATAAATAAAGATACTGAAATTGTCTCGAAAGCCCACAGGAACGTAAACAGAGTGAAAAAAATGGCTAATGACGGTGAAAATATACGGGCTGAGATCAACGCCGAATGGCAGCGTTTGAGAGAGGCACAACAACGGTTGGATGAGCAGCGAGCCGAGTTAGAACGATTACGGGCTCAGAACGCTGGGGCACAAGCACAAGCAGGCGACGGACAGCAAGAACCAGCGCATGATGTAAACAATCAAGGAAACAATGAGTTGGTAAATGGCCTTGTCAATCATTTTCGAAACCTTAACATGAATATAAGCATTCCGAAATTTATCGAAGAAAATAATCCCGTTGAATATATTGAAGACGTGGAAAGATATTTCAAATTGAAAAATGTTAGCGCGTTGCATCAAATGGTTGTAGTGGAAAATATAATTGAAGGTCGAGTGAAAACATGGTATAGCATTGCAAAAGACAGGATAGTGACATTCGAGGATTTTAAGACAGCGTTCCTTGCTGAGTTTTATTCGATCCCTGTAAAAGTTCGTTTCAAAAATCTTTGGTCTGGTCGTCGGTACAAGGCTAGCGAAGGTAGCATGCATTCATATTTTTACAAACAAGTGAAAGAAACTCGGCATTTCGAGCCAGCTTTGACTCCGTATGAGATTAATTATTCTATTGTACAGCAGTTTCCCCCCAGAATTCGAACGAGTTTAGCTACTGTTAATTTTTCGGACAGCAATTCGGTCGCGCAAGCACTCGCTCAGCTGGATCTCGCTCAGGAGGAGTATTTTCGGAAAGATTCAAGGAATAATTATACTTCTCAAAATAATCAGGTTAACAGTGTACAGATTGCTCAGCCAAATCGAGCAAACAACAGACAGATTAATAACACGAGACAAGCAAATTATCAGGGGTTTGGTCGATATCAAAACACACACAGTAATAATCCATCGTATTACTATAGACCACAATACAATCAACAATTGTCACGCTCTTATGGATCTCAGATATTAGCAAATCGTCCGTATACGGATAATAATCAATATAGTGCAAATTACGCATATCAACTGCCCGATTGCCGTTTTCCACCGCCCAATATACAAAGTGTTCAGGGAAATAATAGTACGGTGACGCAATGCAATACTCAAAGTCAAAATAGTTCTTTAAACTAATTGGTGACACGATGAAAAGAAGTCCGGCGTCGTGTCCAAATTTTTTTGATTTTGTTGAGGATTTAACAAAAGAGATCGAAGGACAAACAAAAAATGTGATGATGTCTGAATCAGTAGCCACTATTAAACCAAGCCCTCACATAAGACTCACTATGGGGGATAATAAGATCAAAGTTTTAGTTGATACAGGGAGCCAAGTGACTTGCATTTCGGACGAATTTTATCGTAAATTAAAACTCATGTGTGATTTAAATGAATTACCTGTGACAAATGTATACGTATCCTCGGCTATTGGAAAAAAAACTGCTACTGTCAAACGGCAAATTTTGTTTGATGCGTATATCGGTAAAATACGTTGCCGTCAGATTTTCTTGGTCGTTCCATACTTAACATCCGATGGGATTTTAGGCAATGATTGGTTGCACACAAATCGGGGGATCATAAATTATGATAACAAAACGATCAGTATTTTGGGAAATCTGCTCGGTTCCGATTTGGCCACGTTTGATCGGGATTTTGCAGAGAGGCTTGAAATTATGCGAGACAAAGATAAAACACATATTCGTATTATTCATGTAGCAGAAAACTCAATAGAGTATAAAAAAAAAATTGACGAAAACAGCGTCGTTGAAACTCTATCTGTTGTTCGACAGGATAAAGAAATGATTCTTGACGATTTTATTCAGGAACAAATAACTGAGACGATAAAGAATTCTAATAAAGAATCAGAAAAGGAATCGTTGAATATGTTTCCTAACGAATCATTCCATTTAAATAATTTGTTTAACACTGAAAATTTCAGTGATATTATTAAACATCAAGCCGAAAATCGTGTTTCCACAAACTCACCTGTAGGGGAAAATAAATTGATAATTCCTATTAACTGTTTAGACGTTGATAAAAAAAATCATTATCCAAGTGAGAATGATGATGACGATGGAGGTGATATGAATTATGAATATGTACATCCAGAACTCGATTCGAATGTTGGTGATTCTTTTAGTCAACACGCAGAACTTGATAGTGAAAAGGTTTTCTCTGAAGAATTTCGATCTCTCGCGCTTAGGCTAACGTCGGTGGATCGGGATCGTGCGGATGCAATTTTGAATTTGATTTTGAAACATAAAAAAGTTTTTTCTAATAAGCCAGGATTAACTAATTTGTACCAACACGATATTAAGCTTATCCAATCGAAGCCAATATCAAATCATTCATATCCGGTTCCTATATATTTACGAGAAGCCGTTCGACGAGAAATAAAAACAATGTGTGAAGAGGGAATTATAGAGCGTGGTAGTGGTCCCTACTGTAACCCGTTACGGATTGTTGATAAAGACAACGGTCGCGTTAGAGTTTGCCTAGATGCTCGATACTTAAATGCAATAATCGAAGGAGATAATGAATCGCCTCCTATTATAAATGAAATAATGCAAAAGCATTATGGGAAAACATGCATGTCAACTCTCGATCTCACTCATGGATATTGGCAGGTACCTCTCACCCCGGAATCTAGAAAATATACCACATTTCTGTTCGATGGAAAATTATACCAATTTAAAGTGATTCCCTTTGGTTTGAAAACATCGGGTAGCGGATTCATTCGTGCGCTGAGTTATGCTTTTCGTGACGATTTCGTTGATTGTTTAGATTATTACGTTGACGATTTGCTAATAACCTCGAGAAGTTTCCAAGAGCATATGACACACTTAGATCAAATTTTGCAACGACTCGGGCAATATAATTTTACACTTCGCCTCAATAAAGCTGAATTTTGCCAAGAAAAGGTAAAGTTTTTGGGGTTTGTACTCTCCTCTCATGGTATTGTTCCAGATCCGGAAAAACTTGATAAAATAATTAACTTTGAAGAGCCTCGAAATAAACAGCAACTCCAAAAATTTCTCGGAGTATGCAATTATTATCGACAATTTAGTATTAAACATGCAGAGTACGTAGAGCCTTTACGATCATTATTAAAAAAGGATTCGCATTGGGAATGGACGCCCGAACACTCTAAAGCCTATAAGGAGTTAAAAGAAAACTTTAGAAAAACAGTGGAATTATCACATTACCGAGTTAATGACACCTTTTATTTACAAATAGATGCCTCGGATAAAGGTATTTCTGGTGTTTTATTTCAAATCGATCAAAATAATTACCATCAATTAATATCTCTTGTTAGTCGAGGACTTATGAATGCTGAAATTAAATATACAACAACTGAAAAGGAGCTCCTTGCAATTGTATATTCAATTATCAAATTTCGCATATACCTTCACAAACGATCGTTCATCATAATAACTGACCACCAGGCATTGACATTCCTAAATAAAACACCTTATCATACCGCCAGGTTATCTAGATGGATCTTGTTAATTCATGAGTTTTCTTTCGCGGTCAAATACTGTAAAGGCCGGGATAACATTGTCGCGGATTTTTTTAGCCGAAATCCCAATGCGAAATTCGAAGAAGAAAGTTCAGAGCGGTTAATCATATCAACACTCTCTTTTGCTAACGTTAACGAAACTGAAGGATTAAAGAGTGATGGGTTGATTATGATTGCGCAACTCGAACTAGACCCCGTATTCAAAAAGGAATTAAAAAAGTTAGTGCAATTTCAACAACAAGATCAATCACTTATGCAATTGGTTGAGCGAGTTGAACGAAATGGAAATAGCATTGTGCAGAAGCACAATGATATTTGGTTTCATAAATCACCAATTTCTTCGAATTGGTGTATTCTCGTTCCAGTTGCTTTGCGAAGTCTTGTAGTTCAAGCCGAACATAATAGAATGGGACATGCAGGAGTATACAAGACACTATGCCAAATAAAACGATTTTTTTATTGGAAAGGAATGAATAGAGACGTAAAATATCATGTAGTCAGTTGTGACTTATGTCAACGTGTAAAACATTTGCAAAGAACAATGGAAGGAGAGTACTGTCAAGTAAAATCTGACTGCCCAGGTGATTTAGTCACAGTAGATTTTTATGGACCCTTACCGAGGTCTATAGGAGGTGTTCAATATATTTTTGTTGTCTTAGATGCATTTTCTAAATTAGTAAAGCTGTATGCGGTAAAAAAGGCAACTGCGAAAATCGTTGTGAAGAAAATTTTAGAAGATTATTGCGAGAAAGTGGGAAAACCTAAGAGACTATTATCCGATAATGGGTCGCAATTCACCGCGAAAATATGGCGAGATGCATTAACAAGAGAAAATATAAAAGTAGTATTTTCTTCAATTCGGCATCCCCAATCAAATCCCACTGAGCGAGTCATGCGTGAACTAGGAAAGCTTTTTCGAACTTTCTGTTCCGATCAACATACTCGGTGGGCAAAACACCTACCAAAAATGGAGGAGTTATTAAATCTCTCGACTCATTGTAGCACAGGCTATATTCCATTCGAACTACACTGGGGAAAGAAACCAAGAGATAAGATTTCCGAACTGTTTGAGTTTCCACAAACACTTGATCAATCTCACGATTTGAAAATAGAGCTCGCTCGAGAAGGGCTTCTTAAAGGTTTCGAATGTCGTAAACAATATCAAAAGTCGATCTCTAATATACCACTTGATATTGGAGATTTAGTTTTATTAAAGGTACCTCATCTCTCAAGCAATACTGATCGAGTCACTCAAAAATTTTTCCATTTATTTGAAGGGCCTTATAAAATTAGTGCAGCTAAAGGTGCAAACGCGTTTGTTCTTTCTGATACAACTGATATACAAAAGATTAAAGGAACTTATAATCGTGCAAGTCTTCGAAAATATAATAGCCCTTAGACCAGTAATTGCGGGTCGAAATCTCTCAGACGAAGTCATCGGTGTTTCGAATAATTTCAAGCGTTAAATTTAAGTATAATTGTGTAAACTTTTGTAAATAATCATTGTAAATATTTTATGAATATCTTGTAAATAATTAATGTACATATTAAACATGCAAATAATTTCTAATATACACTACCATGTAGGTAAATTTAAAATGACAAGGAAATATCAATTTCTATATGAAAGTAAGCTTTGAGAATAAATTAAAATATGACAAAATGTTAACATATAAAAAAAAAAAAAAAAAAAAAAAAAAAAAAAAAAAAAGGAATTGCATATAATGTTTACAATGAATTATAAAAATCTATTTGAGAAAATTTTTAGTGTTTCTCAAAAATGTTTGTATTTCGCGTAGTATGTAATTAGAATAAGAAATTAGGACGAGATCCTTAGTGGGGTGGAGTCAATGTATGTGTGGGTGATGAATGAATGTGATCCTAAGAACAGAATGTAATTTCGTATGCCATATGCATGTCCTTCAAAATTAGGGGGATAATGTAATAAGTCATTTACATTTTACGAATTCTCCCGCCCAAGATCTAGAGCGCAGCACAGAGATCTTTCGCGAATTCGTGCTTTTACGGAAATTTCCGAATTGGCACGAATTCCCGATCGATCCTTGCCTCACAGGAGTAACTATGGTACTCGAAAGCCTCTCCTCTTGCGACAGTCCTATCGAGCAGAAGTGCTCCAAAATTTGCTTCGTAGTTCCTGCGTGCAATGCAGAACTATATTCCTTCGTAAATCTTATCCAGTATAATATTCGTTGAATGTAAATTAATTACAATCGGATCCAGCATTTCAACAACATCTTTAAGAATATTTCCATCTTTCTACAAGCTCCAAAAACATAAAGATAAGTTTTTCTGAATATATTACTGAGAAAAGGCGTTTATGGCCACGTGGCCATAAACATTTTCTACGAATGTGAAATTATCCATTTGCTCAAATTAGTCAAAACTATTGGATAGTACTGTTCTTTCTAAAGAGGAAAAATAATAATAATATATAAGGGATTGAAACCGCTTATTTTTTTTTATATATTAAAATATTCATACATGATTTATACTATATATATATATATATATATTGCAATGGCCAATTTATTTCTAAAATTCGACGAAACGTGAAACGAATTTAACGACAAAGATATTTCTTTGGATAAATAATATTGTATAAATGTAGAAGATACTAAAACTGTATGACGGTATGATTGAATGAACATTTATGTGATAATTAAGGACAAAAACAATTAAATGGGTATGATAATTCTGTTTTAATATAATTTGATGAAGATTTGTAAATGCAAGAAACCCATTAAAAGTCTATAATAATTTGAAATTTAAAATTATGATATCTGAATTATTTAAAGATTTATTCAATTTCCTGATCCTTCTTTTTATTATAATCATTACCTTGATAATGCATGGAACCATTTCTTTTGGGTTCAATATTATTTTTAAAATCTATTTGTAAATTGTTTAAAAAGAAAAACAATTAAAACAACTTAAGTTAAATGAATATTACACACTCTGGGTCAAAGCTAAAAAATTATGATATCTAATAGAGGATTTTTGAGAACGTTTTCAAATTTTTTAATTGGGGCAAAAAATTTAAATTTGAAAAATACATGAACACAAAGTTCCAATCAAAAGGATTTTTAAAAAATGAAAAGTGTTTTTTCGAGTATACAGAATAGTGTGAAAAATTATGGAACGAATTGGAAGGGGTCAAGGTTGAGCGCTTACTCAGTTGACCAGGAATACCTCATATAAAATCTTCATTTTCAAATATGGTATAAATCGAATGCCATGCCTTGCTGTTGCAGAATCTCAACCCTATTTAAGTGACTATTTGTAAGTACTTTACTCCCTAGGGAGGAAAGTAGTCACTTCCCCTCCCCCTCACGGAATAGAATACGAACTCTTCGTGCAGGTGTGTGAAAAAAAAAAAGTATGTGCACCGCGGGCGGAGTTGACGTTCCAGCCACCTCGTGTGTTGAATCACCCGACACACTCGCCAGGAATGTTCAACATTCCGCCCTTGATGCACAATATACTATTTTTTAAAATCTGAATTTGGAAATAAAGAATTTAACTGCCCTTTGTTGTGTATTTTCTCGATATATTAATTTAAAAAATTAAAACAATTTGAAAACTGATAACGTAAATGACAAAGTTGCTATTTTTTAACTTTCAATTATGTTAGGAATACAAACGCTTTCATGACCAAATCTCCTGAACGGATTCTAGGTTACACTGCGTTACCGCGGATTTTCCAATGCGATTATTACTCTCAACTAAATCGAATCTGAATCTATGTCATTAAACATTCAAGGCACTAAGCAACTTTATCTGATTACCGATGTCTAAATCTGACTTTTCCGGTAGTGGGTTTGGTCAGGGATTTGTATAGTTAGAATGTAAGAAACAATTGGCTTGTATGTGCGGTACATCTCTTCCTCCAAACGTGATACTATTTCAAATCAACAAGCGAACGAGTGCCTCAGCTCAGCAGATCTTTTTTCTCTCACACACAATAAAAACATACATAAAAATGTTGTACTTTTAGCAAACATGTCGTGTCGACAAATATATATTTTTAATTGATTTTACAAACAAAATTAAAAGGTTTAATAGATAAACAAAAGAATAACTTCGTTTACCCATTTTGCAATATATTTATTGTCATTTTTACAAAAAAAAAATAAAAATTATAAAATTTCTCTTTTGACCATAACTATATCCATTTGTGAAAATTACAACTGTTTTATATTGCAAAATAAAATAAAATATGTAACTCAGATGTTTTTTTCCTATTTACTAGTTTAATTTAATTTTAAAAAAACGTAAATGACAAAATGACTTTTTGTTAAAGGTGCAGTCACATTGATTATACTTATTTTACAAACTTATTTTGCTTCGTTATAGAAGAAGCTTGATTTTCATGAATTTTCATTCCGAGATTTTCATGTCAGAACACTAAAAATAATCCAAAACATCGAGAAAAGTTGTTTAGAAAAAATGTCTGTGCGTGCGTGCAAGTGTGCGTGTGTGGCCGGGATTCAAAATTCAAACCTACATATCTCAAGAATGGCTTTAACGATCGGACTTAAATTTGGCGCCTATATGGGTTAGGTAGGCATCTTTGCTTATATATAATAATTTTCAAAAAAATTTAAAAATATGATCAAATTTTATTTAACTTTGCAATTTTTGAAAAATGTCGGTACGGGTTCTTACTGCCGCTAATTTTTAGCTATCGAGCTAAACAATTTTTTAAAAAGTAAAGCTATGTTAAAGGAAGATCGGTATTGAATTTTGAATGAATCGACAAATAGGTTCGGTTTTTATGGGATCTTGAATTTTTCGAAAAAAAAATTCATTCTAACAGTTTATAGTTTTTAAATATATCATAGCGCGGACTAGAGGTATTAATACGTGTACTAGTTTTTTTATTGCGTTGATTCATTAATTAATTTTTCGATTTTTAATCATTAATCGATTTTTCACGGGGCTTCCTCTATATGGAAACCAAAATTTATAAATAAGTTTTGTCATAAAGGTGGCTTTGTGAAAAATTGAAATTAATAAGGAAACAATGTGCAAAGTTCCACTTTGCAACTTTTTTTTAAAGATATATCCTATCGCAGTCAGCGGATATCATAGAATAAAATAGCATCCTTTATGATCTTGAAACGAATGATAGCATTTACACTACCGATCACGATGTCGATGAATGTTGGTGATTGGTTATATTAGTCAGGTCTCTCGAGAAGTATTGCAGTAGAGTCGCGTGACAAACGACAACGAAAGAGCATCGTGCGTACGTGCGAGAGCGTCGCCACAACTTTTACTCAGTGCAACTACGCGACATCTATATAGCTATCTCAGAGATTTGATATGCAAACCACGTCGCGGTATAGCTTCCGATTCCGCGCAATGCTCGAATACCATCGAGCTAGCGTGAGTGAAAACGACAATAAGAGATTTTTCCTTTTTTCTTGAAATTCGTCAACGTTTATCTACTCTGTCAAACTTCTCGAAAATTTGATAAAAGCCTTTATCACTGAAGCAAATGCCAATGGATTGTTGGAGTGATAACATCCTGATGGAATTTTTATCAACCTTGCCGAGGCTTCGTTAAGTACCTGATAAATATTCCACTTTTTATTCTTGTCGATAAAAACCATTTTTTTAAACAGACGTTAATTATTTATGCACATCTTTTTTACTATCTTTGAATGTAAAGAAAATAAAACGATGAAAAATCGTTTACAAATTGTTTCCTAATTATTTTCCAACTTTGACCAAGTCACTTCTATGGGGAAGTATGTTAATCGATTTTGGATTTCTCACAGAGAAAGCTTTGCTAAAAATGGAAAATAATAAAGGATTAATAAAGAAAAAAAATAAAGAACTTTGCATCCTTATTTTTTTTATTGTGAGAATTAACGTTTAACAGAAAATCATAGTGCTCAAGAAATGAATGAATTTAAAGTAAACTAAAAGATATCTTATCCCTCAATTATTACTAAATCAATTGACTTATTCGTTACAAAGGTGTTTTTTTTTTTGGCTGAACATAGGTATTGATTTCGAATAAAATGCGAACGCCTCTAACAATTGTCATCAAATTGTGTAATAAACATTTCTGACGAGTATTATTATTAATAGAACTTAAAAATATTGAATTTTTATGAGTCTGAACCCTTTTATTTCTCCTTATATTATTCGATATTGAATATTTAATATCCTGTAAAGTTTAAACCACCTATAGATTTGTCTCAAACTTAATACTAATAAATATTAGCAGCAGTTGGAGCATTTTCAAAACTTCATTAAATTCTAATCTACTGAACACTTTTATCACGATGAAAATTTTTTTATTTGCGACATTAAATTTTGTTCTTTTTTATTTGCATGAAAATAAAGTTTCCTCTATGACGAAACTCCAGTGTTAGAGGAAAGAAGCTCAATAAGTAAAAATATTGATTATTTATTACATTTTATTCGTTAATTATTTACATTAATGCTCACTTTACCAGACGGTCTTTAAAGCTTGAAACTGTAATTTCGTCTGATATGAATTGAGGTATGGGCCGGTCTGCTCTATTTCAAAATTAGGCTGGAAGACCACTTTGATTACATCGTACGCCTCGTCGTTCTCGTATGAATTGAGTTATCTATAATTAATGGACAATAGCGAGAGGGTCCGGAGCCGCAAGGCCAGACCGGAATTCGTGATTCACCGGTCAGAAGGGATGCAGGAGAGCGAGTTTGTGGTCTCGTCGGCACCATGCCGGTGACGAAGGGCCGGTCCAGCAAAGGAGCAATCGTGCAACATCGCAATTTGATTGCAAAAGCATTTAGTACTTAGGGCTGCGTATATATACAATAAGACGTCTCACGGATTTTTAGTCAATGAATACAATTTTTTTAATGGAAAAAATGTTACCCTCGTTTTATACTTAGTATAATTATTGTTTTAATTCATAAGGAGAAAAATAAACAGCAAAATAAGAATCAATACCATTTTTATTGCATTTTACTTTCGTATAGAGGAAGCTTTCTTTTCATCAATTTTTTTTTTCGCATCACAGAATGGTCCAAAACGTCGAGAAAATTGGTTCAGAAAAAATGTACGTGCGTGCATGCGGCTAAACGCAATTCATATCGCCATAACTCGGGTGTCTGATTGGTATACGTTTTATAAAAATCGATTGAAGAATTTTGGTTTTATGGAATTTTTAAGGTTTTGAAAAATGACTTTGAACACTTTAACGCGAACAAATTTCCAGCTATCAGGGTGGTGCGACGTTTGGTATCGAATTTAGGCAAAATCGATAAAGTAGTTCAAATATGATAAAAAATTCAATTTTTGCTCTCTTAAAAAGAGTGTTTCAATATTTGATACTGAATTTGGGCAATATCGATAAAGCAATTAAGATTTTATAGAAATGTGCATTTTCGTAATTTTTTTTTTTGAACCGCTATAACTCGAGAATGATTCAAGCACCTGATACAAAATTTTGCATAAAACTTGAATAGAATGTGTCATTATTTGCTACTAAATTTGGTGAAAGTCCAACAAAGAATTCATATTTAGCATTTCATTAGAAATGTTCGAAAATAATAATTAAATACATTGTTACATTTTTTTTGACGTTTGAAGTGCAGCTGATGTGTGCAGAATGTAAACAGGCCTACAAAGTAGAACCTTACAAACTATTTTGTTGGATTCACACCAAATTCAGTATCAAACAACACATTTTATTTAAGTTTTATGCAAAAATTCAGTTCAGTTGCTAGAACCATTCTTGAGTTATAGGATTTTCAAAATAAAGTACGAAAATTTCAACACTCCATAAAATCCGAACCACTATACCAAACAATACCAAACAATGTGGAACGTATGTTCATTTATGAAGAACTGTTTAGCTAAATCATCGAAGTTTTACGAAAGTTAGAGCGACCACGACCTCGTTTCAAAAAATGAAAATGATATAAAATCTGAATGGCTGCATATATTTTGTCACAAACCGCAACATTAAAAGAGTGATAACTTACTTCACTTGCGCGTTAAATTTCAGTCCGTTCCCTCGAACGGTTACTGAGTAAGAGGTAATTGAATTATCGAAGCCGTGCACACACGCACACGCACACGCACGGACATTCTTTCTAAATCAATTTTCTCGATGTTTTGAAATCATTCTGAGTGTCTTGACATGAAGATCTGGAAAAAAAATTATCTTGCAAAGAATGCTTATGTGGTAGCAAAAAACACAGTTTTTAAATATTTTTTGCTGTGTTCTTAATTAACTAAATTCACGATTAATGAGAATTTGCTGCAAACGATGCTCTTTCTTATTTAAAAAAAAGCGGAAAGATTTTTGTCCTGGGAAAGATTTTTGTCCTGATAATTTCCTTTACCGTTAATAGGAAAGATTGTATCTGTGAGAAACATAGCTAGTTGGATATCTGCTCCAGTCTGATAACTCAAGATACGAGAATAGAAAAAGTGTTGCATGATATCTAGGGCAAAAAATAAATTCTAAATCACTTTTTGTCCCCTAACAATCGAGATAGTTGCCACCAATTCGGCCGTTTCATTGTAAAAAAAGAATTGATTGAAATTGACAAAGAATAATGGCGGTCCGAATAGTTTGAAAGTTATTGGAATTTTTCCGTTCGTGTTTAAAAAAAATTTCCATCACGACAAAGCCCGGCGTGTACGGAAGTATTTTGAAAACTTTTTTCCCCCCGAGTTCATCGACCGTAACAATAGAAATTGGATAGTGCGAGAAATTCCTTGAATTCCATGTGAGAATTCAGAGAAAAGGGAATGTGAGCCATCGAGGAGTATCCCTAAGCTCGATCTTTCATCCCTCATTCAGCGAGTTGGTATGGCGCGACACTTAATATCCTTCGAAACTTTGACGGGGCGGCACTTGGCTTCTTGCTCCATCGTCTTTGGTACGACCAGGAAACTTTGCAAGCCAGCGTGTGAATCAACTCAAAACTCGTCGTCACTCGTGAGTGAAGAGCTAGGCTGACATTTTGACGAGCAGTTTCCGATCTCGTAAGACATTTTGCAGACCAAATATCCCTTGGGTCAATTCGCTCGTTAGACGGGATAGGTTCGTTGATTGATTTGAGAAATAAAAAACGCAATGTTTTAGCTTATTCTCATAAATTGTTCAAAAGTAGAAACGGTTAGATTTTGAATATATTTCTTTTCTATAAAATCTGAACCCTTTCATTGATCTTCATTAATTTGTAATATCTAGCAGCATTGAAAAATCGAAGTTAAAAATTTAAGTTGATTTCGTCAAATCTTACGTGGGCGGTGTCAATTTAATCAAAATAGCAAAGAATATCCTGTAAGAAAAAATTGCTTCCTCATTAATTTCGATTTTCCACAAAGTCACGTCTATGAAAAAGCTTATTTATCAATTTTGGCTATTCAATGTTATTTAGATGGGAAATTACAAATTGCGTGAGTCACGTCAAATACTATTATTTAGAGCTCTCCTTACGTGAGCTTTTTTTTTTTGCACCAAAATAACTCATCATTCGGTTAGTTGGGCAAAAAAAATATAACCTTTTTTTTAATCACCCTAAATTTTAACCCAGTCTGCGCTCAACTGGAAGCTTCTTAAAATTGTAACTTCGCATGGCATGAGTGAAGAACTCTCCCGAGTGAAGATATGGGTGACATTTTGACGAGCAATTTCCGATCTCGTCGAATATTTCACAAACCAAATATCCCTTGCGTCAATTCGTTCGTTAAGGGGGATATAGCTTCGCTAATAGAATTGACGGGGAATAAAAACAACCAAAGTTTGTTTCTCGGGAGCAGTATGGAGAAGGCCGGCACATCCGATATCCCAGATATATTATGCTAAATTGCGGAACGCCAAGAGACTTGACTCCACAAGTTTGTTCGGAGCCTGGAGGCTCACTTGCACGCCACAGAGCACCGGCTACAACTTGAACTTAGCATATTTCCCCAACTGGGAATACATATAGATAGAGAGAGGCCTTCGGTATACACTTCTAGAGGTGAGTATTATAGATAAAGTGGTTTGCATTATGGCGAGAGGGAGAGGGAGAGGGAGAGGGAGAGGGAGAGGGAGAGGGAGAGGGAGAGGGAGAGGGAGAGGGAGAGGGAGAGGGAGAGGGAGAGGGAGAGGGAGAGGGAGAGGGAGAGGGAGAGGGAGAGGGAGAGGGAGAGGGAGAGGGAGAGGGAGAGGGAGAGGGAGAGGGAGAGGGAGAGGGAGAGGGAGAGGGAGAGGGAGAGGGAGAGGGAGAGGGAGAGGGAGAGGGAGAGGGAGAGGGAGAGGGAGAGGGAGAGGGAGAGGGAGAGGGAGAGGGAGAGGGAGAGGGAGAGGGAGAGGGAGAGGGAGAGGGAGAGGGAGAGGGAGAGGGAGAGGGAGAGGGAGAGGGAGAGGGAGAGGGAGAGGGAGAGGGAGAGGGAGAGGGAGAGGGAGAGGGAGAGGGAGAGGGAGAGGGAGAGGGAGAGGGAGAGGGAGAGGGAGAGGGAGATACTGTGGCCCCCTATGTGTTTCACGTTTCAGCAGCAAATTTCTATTAGCCGCAAGAAAGCATCTACTCTTATTAACGCTGGAATTCTTTCCGCAAATTATCTATTGGTAGATAAGACAGTAATTTTTATCACGGCGTTTCTGTCTGATACGAAAAATCAGAGTTTCATCTTTTCCTTACTGGTACTTTTGTTACCTTTTAGGTTAAAAGCAATTAGTTTTGCCTTTGTAAGATATACCGATACAAGAGCGCGTCCGGAATTGCTAATCAAGTTTCATAGACCACTTGACGGTGCAGAAGACTTGTAAAGAAGAACCAGTGGTAAAGAAGAACCTGCTCCGAATTAATCGGTCACGTGCGCTCAGATTGTGGATCGTGATCGCGCATCACCGTGACATTCAACTTACGACAGTGAAAATCCAACACTTGTGGACAGAAAGAGATGTTACTCAGCGGGGCGTGGGGCAAGCGGTGCACCAGATGTCCATTCTTGTTTCAGATAGTAGATTGGAATATAAGGGAGACCGGGGTTAGTTCTCTCAGCGGCAAGTTCACACTGTTTAAAATATTTTCAAATTTTTATTACTGACATTTTTTTTATCAACTGATATATTAAATTTAATACCTAAGAAAGGTAAGGTTTCAAACTTATATACTAAGCTTCCTAATCTTCGAAACATTTAGTATAAAATACTGTAATTCTACATTTCACTTAAATATTTAATTTAATATACTGGTTTATATAAGGAAATTTCCTATACATGTAATGGAAATTTACAGCAAAATATTTTAGATGTGAAGTTAAAGGGTTATCCCTAGCCCTAAAAGTTGATTGGCGTTTTAGATAAGACAGCGTCTACAATTAAAGACGTACTCTATGGGTCTGAAATAGATAACTGCTAAAATTATATAAAATAAATATTTCAATTACATGTAATCCGTTTTTGAAATTTGAATTTCGTTTTTCTGAAAATTACGCATTTCAAAGTCGATGAACAAGACATCTGAAAAAATAGATTGCATAAATATTTTTTAAGTTTTTCGAGTTTTTCTTTCTAGATATAAAAGTCTAGTTATTGGTAGATGGGTTTTTTCCCCGAAGTATACCTTTGATTCGATGAACGGTAATTCATTTCTGTCCTTAAAATCAAGACACTAACTTTGAGTACCCGCCATTTCATTTTTATTTAATATTTCGGAAATCCCGTCGATAAATCATTGGATAAACTGATATAATAAGGAAATCTGTGTTTGCTCCCTCATACAGGAAGCTTTGTTCCCGTAAGAAGGTTTTTTTCGAGATTTTCATGTCAGAACACACAGAATGGTTCCAAACGTCGAGAAAGTGCTTTAAAAAAATGGATGAATGCATGAATGTGTGTATGTGTATGAGCGTGCGTGCGTGCGTGCGTACGTACATGGGTGCAACATTCAACTACATATCTGAAAAACGGCTTTAACAATCGGGCTGAAGTTTGGTACACATGTGGGATAGGTGGGCACCTTTGTTTATAATAATTTTCAGAAAAACTAAAAAATATGTTCAAATTAGATTTGACTTTGCAATTTTCGAAAAATGTGTGTACGTGCTCTAACTTCCACAAATTTTTCGTTATAGAGCTAAATAATTTTTAACAAATAAAGCTATGTTAAATATGTAAAATCTCACCAAATGAACTAAGATTTTCTACAGACGAAAAATAATATTAAGCACTGCTATATACCAATTTTCGTGATGATCGGTAATGTAATGACCGGAAAGGTTGATGAATTAAAGGTTTAGTTTAATGTTATAAAGTTTTATATTTGGGGAGAGCGAACGTTACGGTGAGGTATATACTTGGGGACGAACTGAATAAAGGGCCTGCTCTTAAAAGCAGTGCCTTGTCAAAGAATGATTAAACATACCGCGACGTTACGCGAGATAAGCGAGCCGTCGCACAATCGTTGCGAGTGCGGCGGCTGGCGTGAGATCGCTCGGTAGGTGCTGATGGTGTCGCGATATCCAAAGCGAGATAAAATGGCATCGAGTTTATGTGTATGAAAGAATTTAGACTTTAGCTATCAGAATACGGGGCCGTTACAGTAAAAGGATGTCGAATTTTACGTGAATTTTTCAAAAAATTATCGTTTGGTTATAATTCAGGTCAACTGACAATGAATGAATGACTTGAAACTTTTTTGAATGAAAAATACAGATGAAAAATATTCACCGTTGTTATGTATTAAATTTGGTGACAACCGGTAATTCTTGAAATTGAAATCAAATTCTCAAGGTTTGGTAACACTGTCATGCCCAGGATTTTGATAATTGAATAAGGTATTAATAAAAATAATTTAATAAAAATTTTAAAAACTCCCGACTAAAAAACAATCAACAATTGGCGAATCAACAATTTATTACCTCATTTTACGAACAAAAAGACATTGGTCGCTAATCATAGAATCGACATACAAAATTTGTTTGAGTAACTTTTTTACGGCTTTCAAGAACATACCAGACAAAGAAATCACTCAAATCAGCTGATCGCCGTGAAATGCATAACACCCGCATTTTTTTGCCCCAGAGGGGCAATTGGGAGTTAAAAATGTACACATAAAGTAGTTCAATAATCACACAAAAATAAATTGCGTGGTTTAACCCAATATAGTCTCTTGAAATATTTTTTTAAAGTTGAAAAGTAAAAAATTGTTTCAAGTAGCCCCGGTCTGCCCTATGTCCATATTCTGTTATAGATGTTCTCACTACTCTTGAGAGCTCTGGCCGAGGTTGATGTTAGAAAGTTCTAGGTAACAGAGAGGATTATAATAGAAGAGGACAGCAGATTTGGTTGTACGTGATGGGTGTACCGTTTCCGCTCGTATATATGTAGCAAACAATTGATACGTAAATTGTTGTACGTTTAACCATGGCACGTAAAGAGCGGTATACCTATGAGTCTCTGACTGGTTAGGGGGCGCGATTTCATCGCAATAACGTGCACACGGTTACGGCAAATCGACGGGAATCAAGCATAACAATAAGTCAGGAAGTAACCGAGAGTGGCAAAAATGCCGATGTGCTTCGTGATTTCCTGAATCGACAGCACGAAATCCAACTTTATAACGGTTAAATTCGCATTTGATATTCGCGCGCAAACAAGATTTTTATTTATTCAATCGTGATGTGCACACCACTCTGCTGCTCTTGTATATCTTTCTTCCGGATCTTCCGTCGATGTATACTTTCATTTGCGGAAATGCATCGCGGACACACGTCTATATATGCTATACATTAGTTATGGAGGTATACATAAGAAATCGTTAAGGCAACTCAGAAATTATAGTGCCCGATGTAAGGTGGATATACTTTTTGTTTCATTGAATAAGCAACATAGTAGACATCCTGTGCATATTTTAAATTCACTAAAAATTCAATAATTGGAACCTAGCACTATACACGCGATCTCGAAAAACATCTAAAGGTGATCATCAGCAATCATAAGAACTCCCAACCATGATATGCTAAAAAGTGAGGGGTAAGTCTAGTGTAACCGGGTGAAAGTGTGATTTTTTCAGATTTTAACCGAAATAGCACCGAACTGAGTAATAGGATGTCTGTTGTTTACCAAATTTTTTTTTGCAGGCGCCCCTTAAATCATTAGTTTATACCTTGAAAAGAATTTGAAAAAAAAAAAAATTCCATTTTTGTTGTGGTTAATCGTGCCTTTATAACAAAATACTTTCCCCAGTTTAAATACCTGGAATTTTTTCATTTTCAGCGTTGTATTTTTTTCTCTCTTACTAATCAATCAATTTAATAATTAAAAATAACGTTATAATTTTTTTAAACACTTGAATCTCATTTATTCTTTTCTTTTTCTTCTACTTATTTTTTTCTATTCCACGAAAAACTATGGATTTAAAAAAAAAATGCAATTACTCTTTTTTATAGAAAATTTGATTATGAATAGAAAGTTTTTCTACAAATTTTCACAAAATTTTATACCTTGCGAGTTATATTAGAAACACTGTTTTTAGAAAAAGAAAATAATTTTTAAGAAATCGGTTACATAGCCAAAAATACAGATTTCTACGGAAAATTTGGATACAGTATTATTTGTAGAAAATTTAATTTCCCACAACAAAACATTTTCGTCAGATTTTCGAAAAATTGATATTTTAGGATGTATCTTAAACTTGAATGTTGGATATTTCTTTTTACTTGTTAACATTGTGAAAAATGAAAAGCATATATTATTATTAGTTGAATTTGGTCTAGCCTCAAATAAAATGATACGTACAAGAAACAAAAATAGTGATGATTTATTAAATTCCATAAAATAGTTTCAACCTCTCTTAAATTTTGAAAAATCATTTTCGTTTTTACGAGATATATGTTCTGTTATCTTTTTAGAATACAATATTTTCTTTGAAACTATTTTCTTGGTACCCATTTTTTTCTAATCATATTTAAAATTCTTAAAGTTACAGAAAGTGCAAAAAAAAATATTTTTCTGCCAAAAAGAAATCAATGTTACTAAAAATTACATAAATAAACAAAAAATTATAAACGTAAATAAAATACTTGTAGGAAAGAGAAAGAATTTGAACAAAAGCTTTGAAAAACGTCATTCGGTCCATTACTTTTCCAAGCAATATTGGATTAGAGCGAACCATAAGACTCAATCAGCTAACTACAAATATTGCAAGATTTCTCCACCACGAGTGCTGGATGTCAATCTCATCTCAAAGCCAAGATTACCCACGTGGGACAATAACAGTTATCTGTCAGTTCCCTTCTGTCTCTTTCATCTATGAGAAAACCATCGTTCCAACCAGCCCTTTTTTGTAATGACTCAGATAACAGCATTGCCTTCATCGATTTAACGAGGGAAAGAATTGAGTGAGAGAAACACATACGTGTGGCCGACAAAAAGCATTTCTCGTGACCAGCCCCCATATAAAGCGTGTTACACACTTCTCTGGCATTGGTGGTCATTGCAACGCACACAACTCCCGTTCTCGCCAAGTTTCCATCGCAAAATTCCAAGTGGGGTTTTCACGCGAACAGCGATACTGAACACTATTCACCGTTGCTTCCTTGTCGTTTCATGTCACCTTGGAGAAAATGCACCAAGTATATGTCCTCAATTCCCCAGCGACGCTGTGTGCCTCTGAACGTGAAAGTCCTCTCGTTGACTGTGTGCTCAGCGGCAGTTTCTTTGGGGGATGCGACGACAATGATGCAGACGAAGAGAAAGACGAAAACTTTTACAGAATTCGAGGCCTCCCTCTCCCTCTCCCTCTCCCTCTCGCGTAGAAAAAAAAATATATATATATATATATTTTTTTTTTCTACCAGCTCAGTTGCAGAAGCTCGACGAAAGGTAACGACGTAGGTCTTTTGCCCCCTGACGGCACCACTACTGGCAACGACGACCTTCTCACCCAACTGCTGCTACTGCTGGTGGTGCTTCTACTGCAAGAGTCGAGGTGACAAATGTGACAAGTGAACGCGGCTTAGACCTCGTGTAATCCAGCCAGGATGAACGTCCCTTCCTTCACCTCTATCCTCTTCTATACTCCTTCCACTCCACTTTCCTCTACGTTGCCTCCTTGTCCCGTGAGATCTGCAGCTGCTACCTAACCAACCCCGATGGTGAGCTTAAATACGTTTTGCAGCTCCGTATTCTGAAGTCACGTGCGCCTGCTGCTGCTGCTAGTCGCTCTTCCTGTAATGTCTTGCACCTTCCAGTCTATTGCATTTCCCCTCTATATCCATCCACATACTGGACTCTTCATTATACTAGTTTTGTGTGAACCTACGAGAATAAAGAATAACAATAAGAAAATGAAGACATTGGACTACTAATTTTATTCATGATTTAATCCTTATTGAGGTGATGTACTTGAGCAAGCTATTATAAATTCGTGGCACAAATTGTTGTAGAGTGAAGTAGATTTTGGATAACCTCATAAGGAATTTCTTGAAAGTTTATCTTATTTCAAATAATTCCGAACAACTTGAATCACTGATTTAAATTTATACGCATCCAATATTTTTTGTACATTAAAGATGTCTAAAAAAATTGTTGCAGATTCGAAAACAGATAAAAAATTATATGATGGCTATCTTTTCGATGAGGAAAGTAAAAATTTACTACCTATTAGAATTTATTAAATTATTATTAATTGTTATAAATTATTTTTATTGCTATGGTAGACGTTCCGAAACTGATCAAAGTTCGCAGATAAACACGTAATTCGATAATTACTGTTTTTTTTCGAGTCGGTTTTCCCACAAGAGTCCGGGATGGAGCTCCGAATGGTGTCCCGGATAGAGTCCGAGAAAGAGTCCGGGATGGAGTCCGAAATGGACTTCGAGTAGTCTCAAATGCCGAAGTTCATCTGACAACCCACCCGGGACAACCGCCGGGACTGCCCGGACTCCATCCGGTACTCCTTGCCGGACTCAATCCGGGGCTTCATCCGGGACTCCATCCCGGACTACTTTTTTCTACACGGGATTTCTCACTGATTGTGAATTTGAATTTAGATTTCATAAATTCAAAATAGCCACAGCATAAAAAGTTACTCGATTCTTATAAATCTCGGTACTCGAGGGTGCTTGGGTTTGTTTATTTCAGAAGTTTCCGAACATTCAAGCAAATGAGATGACGACAATTATAGCAAATCGGGATTATTTTATGTATTGACAAAGTGGGCTAATAAGGTTTTCGATAAAACTCTATATGCGTCCAACGCAGCACGAGAAATATCATTACTGACATCTTGAATCGCGTGCAAAGTTTCAGCTCGATCGCCCAAAAATTGCGGTAGAATTGAGAATTGAAAATTGAGAATTAAGCGCTCCGTGGAATTGGGAGAATATCACAAAAAGTCACGGATGAAATCCGAGAGGTCGAGGGTCAGACTTGGGTTGAATTGATGTAGAACCCCCATGTATATTGTAAATCTCTATCCACATATATAATACATTGCTGATTCAACGGCGTTACACCATATTTGTTTTAACGCACCCACATAATCAATGTTTTCATACGATTTCCTGATTTCACACAAAATGACATTGATTGCAAGGTAACTTCAAGCAATTTCACTTTATTTCCAAGCTATGAATTCCAATGACTATATGTGTGATTTTTCGTAATTCCATATCAAGTAGTTCAATAATGTCATGAATGAAAAAATCCTAGATTCTATGAGTTTAATTTTCTACAATCACAATAAATCATTACGATTAACACTTTTGACTTTCCAGTCTTCCGAATCTCACTGGAGTAACAAAATCCACATTCCAAAGATTTGTAAAAAAAATGGTATAATTTCTGCACGTATAACGTGGTGCAAACATCCTTTTTTATTTTCCGGGTAGTTTTCTTTTTATTCTTCAAGAGGCCAGTCACGACAGGAATTCCTGATGTCACGAGCTCGATGTGTGTCTGGCAAGCTCATATGTCGGTGAAGCTACGTATGTTATATATTGTGAGGGTGCAGTTGCCAGACTGACCTCGTGTTGTCTAGAGGCACCCACTCTGACTATGAAACAGCTGTACTATATCTGAACGACATGCAGCATGCAGCAATGTGTTGTGTGTGTGTGTGTGTGTTACTGCTGCTCCTCCCCCTTTGAATATAGTATACAATAGAGTTGAGAGTGCCATGGACTTCTACATTCCAGTCTGGCAAGATTGCGACCAAGGATCTTGCTGAAATCTCGAGAGTGGCGAACAGAGAGAAGCCTTGATGGTGTAACCGGTGATACATTGTGGTGTCGTGTAGTTTGTATATAGTCGGCACCCTTCATTCCCAGAAAACGTTTCGGTGTAGCGTTGAGGTTGACCTCGGAAGGACGTCGACGAGGTAT
Source organism: Perithous albicinctus (assembly GCA_964016905.1). Taxonomy (NCBI): domain Eukaryota; kingdom Metazoa; phylum Arthropoda; class Insecta; order Hymenoptera; family Ichneumonidae; genus Perithous; species Perithous albicinctus. Next base: position 6,554,280 of record OZ024697.1, read on the forward strand.
GCAATATATTTATACAACCGTTGTTTCAACGTATACAGCTTTCTCCCTTAGTCTCACAGATGCCTTTATAACATACCTGCTAGGTTTGCTATATTTGTTATGATATTTCACTCTGATATATATATATATATCTACATGATTTCCTCGTGGAAAGGGTTTCATCCCTTCTGGCGACAGAGGCCAAACAGGATGGGTTTCCTCTCTTTGCAATCTGGGTTACGGGTAAAAACATCCATTTCACTAGATCTAGTCGTCGTAGATGCTGAATGATTGTGAGATCGATGACTATGAGATCTTATGTCTACCGATGTTATCTTGCAAAATGAACGTGGAATGGAATATGGTGATGATAGTATGTATTTATAAATGGAGGGAAAACCGCGGCTAATTGGTTTAGTGATAAGTGCACAATGAAAATTAAATTGAAATATCCGTTCGTTTTCAACACCCATTTTTTTGTGAATTTCTAGTCTTACGAAAAAAAAGTACAAGTATCATTGTTCGAAAATCTTGTATTTTCATTTCTGGCAAATTTTGTCCACCCCTTCAGATTTTATGATTATATATATGTATATTAGAGTATTTTAAAAAAATTCTCTATTTTTTTTTGCATCCCCCACTCTGTTAAAGTTTAGATTTCGATCTTGAAATAAACCTCGGGAAAAGAGGGCACTGGCAAAAAAATCTTTAAAAAATCTAAAAAGAGGCACCTCTAAAACTTAATTGTTCGCTTCCCCCTTTCGGGAGGTGTTTTCGAAAATTGAAAACAATAGTTTTAGAGGTCGGGTACATCATTTTTTTAATTATACGTACGCTAAAAAAATAGATGTATTTTTTCTCTTTTTAATGTAGCCAATAAAAATACGTTTTTCTTTCATGTTTCCCCACGATCTAAAAGTGTGGGTTTCGACCTTTAAAGAAAGCCCGTGAAATGGGACCTCTGTCAAAAAAATGTAAGAGATGCATTCGACGTTTAGATCCAAAATTTATGGCACCTCTAAAAGTTAATTATAAATGTACCCCTTTTGCGAGGGGTTTTCGTAAATTTTGCCAATGGCCCCCTTTCACGAGGTGTACTTCAAGTTCGAACTCTACACTTTACTCTACACTTTTAGAGGGTGGTAGAAGCATAAAAAAAGAAAGTGATTTTTTGGCCCACCATATTAAAAAGAAGAAAATAGAAATCAATTTTTTTAGGGTATATAAAATTTAAAAATTTTCCCATCCCTTAAAATTATTATTTTCAATTTATAAAAACACCTCGCAAGAGGGGTACGCTAACAATTTCGTTTTAGAGGTGCCGCATCTTTTGGGTATAAACCTCAATGCGTCACTTTTTGGAATTTCTTGCCAGTTTTTCATCTAATAATATTATTATGTTATTAGTGTAGAAGAAAAACTGGCAGAAAATCTGTAAACTTTTCTATAGACTACCAAAAATATAGAGGTAACGAAATTGAAAAAATGCTAATTACAATGGAAAATGATGCAAAGTAGAACTTTGCACATTGATTCCTCATTAAATCTTATTTTTACAAACCGACCTCTATGAGAATAGTATATTATGCTACTAGGGAGGGAGATTCGCGATTTTCGCCGAGTGTGAGGTTTGCTCCCCGAGGTGAAGATCGGGGCCCTCCCGTGTAGCATACGATTCTTTTTTTCCGACTCCGTTGAAATGATGACATTCCCATGCGTGATAAGCTCTCGAAATACTGCCCGCCATTACACCCTCCGGGAGTCTATTGTTCCGTCCGGGAATAATAGGACTGTACTGTGCATGCGTGATGAATCACGCATGCGCATTCGTCATTCGTTGGAAATCGGCCATTTTCCTTTCGCGTTGCACGCGAGGAATGGGCTCATTTCAGCAAAGTCGGAAAAAAAGTTTATTTATTAATTTTGGCTTCCTCATAGAGGAAGTTTTGTGAAAATTCAGATTTAATGAGGAAGCAATGTGCAATGTTCTACTTTGCATCATTTTTCATTTTAATTCGCATTTTTTAATATCGGTACCTCTATATTTTTGGTAGTTTCTTGTGCAACAACACAAATTAATAGTTAAATATAACAGTTAACATGACAACGAAAATTCCGTAATTAATACCATTGCATCTTATGTTCATAACGTACAAAATTTGGTCGCACCTGCTTAACTTTTACGGAAGTTAGAGCGAAAATCAAAATATTTTGAAAAATTCAAAGTGGCGTAAAATCCAAACGGCGTTACCGATCAGCGCCAAATTTGGTACGTAGCAGTGCTGTATGTTATTTTTCTTCTGTAGAACATTTCAGTTCATTTGTTGAGATTCGACGTGATTTAGAGCAAAATTATTTTTTCTCGAAAAATTCAAAATTCTATAAAATCGCTTTACCGATTTCTTCCAAATTCAATACCAAACAACATTTAAAGTGTCTTCATTTATGAAGAACTGATTAGCTAAATCGTCGAACTTTTACGAAAGTTAGAACGATCACGCCATTTTTTCGAACAATTAAAAATCCTATAACATCTCTATATATGGGTACATTTTGTTAAAAATTACACCAATTAAATTTGGCACGCAAGTCTTTAACTTGCGTGCCTACGCACGCACGCACGCACGCACGCACGCACGCACACGCACACACACACACACACACACACACACACACACACACACACACGCACACGCACACGCACACGCACACGCACACGCACACGCACACGCACACGCACACGCACACGCACACGCACACGCACACGCACACGCACACGCACACGCACACGCACACGCACACGCACACGCACACGCACACGCACACGCACACGCACACGCACACGCACACGCACACGCACACGCACACGCACACGCACACGCACACGCACACGCACACGCACACACACACACACACACACACACACACACACACACACACACACACACACACATCCATACGGACAGTTTTTTAAACCATTTTTCTTGACTATTTGGACAATTCTGAGTATACCAACATGAAAATCTGCAAAAAAATAATGTTCACGAAAACAAAGCTTCCTCTACGAGGAAGCAAAAATAAAATACAAATGCATTGCAACTGTAAAGCGCACGTGTATTAATCGATGAACATTTGATTTTATTAATACCCATAGGGGGTATGTACAGGAGAATACATCTTTTAAGCTTTAACCGTATTGACTCCGGTATATACGATGTTGTATAGTATACACAACACGCCCTTATGGGTTTATTAATTCCTAAAAGACGTAACTTGGCACTTAATCCGTATAGCCTTTCGAGACGCGATATACATATATATATATAGTATATATTTTTCATATGTATCAAATTTTTTTATTAAACGCGTCGAAAGAAATTTGAAGAATTACGATATATTTGTAAATTTTTCAAATTCACAAAATCTTTGTTTTACTTTTCAAGTTTAACAAGAAAATCCAATAGATATAAAAAATAAATGTCTAAAGCTAACACAACGGAATTTTATTACTTCGGAAATGAGCACTCCGAATATATAACTTTTGGGAATCGCACAAAATAATGGTGTTATATCTATAACTCAATGTACACAGCCAAATTTATTGGAAAAATTCAAAAGCAAAAAGTGATCCAACAAGCCTCGATTTCACCTAATTATAACGTCTGACAGGAGCCTAGATGTAAACTCCAACAAACCAGACCGTCTGGCAAGATGTGACATAAGTACATCTCCATTTTATCTTTATTACTTGCGTGTCATGTCCAGAACCTTTTCCCGTAGCAAACCGTAATGCTGCCGACACTTCAAGTTACGTACGTAACATTTGCAATATATAATCGTAGGATACTCGTGTATTGCACTGTAAGATATGTAATACGCCTACATTTGGGATATGAGAGCTTTCAGCAAGAGCTCTTGTAATTGCAATTTCAAGTAGAGACAGAAGAAACTTATTCAAAGTAGCGTAACTTTCATTCGACGCGTGTCTAACTCGGCTAAGAATTGTATAAAGTCCCAATTCCTTAAATCATGAATGATCGTTTTTTTTGCACGAAGGCACATGAGCATAAAACTTGAAAAAAAATTACTTCTTATGTACAAAAGTCGACGTTTAAAAAAAAATGTTAGTTTTAGTGAAGAATGGTTCTTTACCTCTAAAAAATAAATTTTAAGGTAAATTTTTTTTATGTCTTTCCATGCGCTTAAACAGAATTTCATATGTTTTCCTAAAAGATATTGTCTTTCCAGATTTAACTTAAAGTTTTCAGAGTGAGATAGATATGTAATCATATTAAAATTGAATTCATAATAATAATATGAAATAATTTTACAAAAATTAAAAAATTTCCGACTGAAAAAAGGTACATAATTGATAAACATATGGGTATAAACAAAAAATGGAGAAATAATTAAACAACCATTCGCATATCATAGTCGAGAGATTTGATCGTCGTTATGTGAGAAAATCTCTGGACTCTAATATGCGAATAGTTATTTAATTGTTTCTCCATTTTTTGTTTACCCATATTGTTTATCAATTAAGCAACTTTTTTCGGTCAGGGGTTTGTTAATTTTTGTTAAAATATTTTTATTTCATCCTTTTCAAAGTTATTCGAACTTACTCCCATATGCGCTCTGAAGTGAGTTACAGAATACGCATCAAGGGCGGCCATCTTGCTATACTTCAATATATGCAAATAAGCTATTTGAAAACTCCAGTTATCTAATATGCGAATCAACAATTGATCACCTTAATTTATGAAAAAAGGCATTGAGCGTTAGCGATAGAACCTACGTACAAAATTTGGTTAAGTAATTTTTTACCGTTTTCAAGAACATTGACTACAAAGAAATCGCTCAAATCAGCTAATCGCCGTGAAACACATAACATTGTTTTTTATCCCAGAGGGGCAGTTGGGAGTTAATAAGAATATCTATGATGATGGCATTACCAGGTAGTTAATTAGTTATAAAAATCTTGGCTCTATTTTCTTTCTTTTCTATCAACACAAATTGAGATTCATGAAAATTCTACATTTTTAAAAATTCTCTATAAAATTTAAGTTCTATTATGAAATTTTAATAGGTCAGTGTGTAGACGAAATGTAATTTGCGGTGAAATCGTTTCTTATGCATAGGAATCTAAACCATCTTAAAATAAAATTAATTTCTATGCAGAAATATATTTATTTCGAAAAAGTATTTATATTAAATAAAATTTAATTTTTTTTCCGTAAACTTTACTATCTTTTGAGAAAGATATGGCAATGGCTTTTAGGAAAAATATAAATCACGGTAGCTTGGAAGATGAATAGAAATCAATGGAAAATTCATGCTCAGCTTGACAGATAAGAACAATACGAGTCCAATAGCGATTGGCCTTCTTTATGAAAAAGCCTTAAGTAGATATTTAACGAGATGCAAAATACATCGATTTTTGTTTATTAATATTGTTGCCATTAACGATGCTCAAAAGTCCGTCAATAGAAAAAAGAACAACACAATTTTCTTTTCTTCCCAAACGGATGACTGAGGACAAATCATGAAACTTGAGTCACTTCCAACAGGCAATTGGGCGTTTTTGACGTATTCATTTGATGGGCTGAAATTTTTCAGCCGAACGTCGAAAATGCCGAGTTTCCCATTTCTTAATAGTGGATATTCTTATAACACATTTAGTACTTTAATCACAATTATAACTGAAGTTATCGCACGACTCCGAAAATGTTGTTGTTTACAAGTTCCGAGAATTATTTCAAATTCAAGCAAGAATCCTGCAGAACGTTACTATTTACTGGACTCACACGGGTTACCCTTAAACTTCTGTCCCATTGTTCTCTCTCCATCCCTTGAAATAAATAACTCAACGTTTCTGCTACGTACTGAACAAATGTAATCTTAATTTACAACTGTATACGTTTGTACAAAAGATATAATGACAGAACCATATACGTCCAAATGTAGCTTCGAGATATCTCATTCCAAAACTTTAGGAGAGCTATTCGAGATTGAAATCCGGGGCGTATGTATATATTCGGCATAGCCTAGTGAAAAGCTAGAATCTGCTTGCAGTGACGGTGCAACGCCACTGGGTACGAGATTTCTACACTGTAGCGCTCATCCTCTTTTCCCTCTACTCCTTCGCTCCTTCCACCTCTCTCCTGAAACTGCTGCGCTGCTGCTACGTCTGTCGGAAACCAGTGTAAATATCCACATCTATAAGCAGTCAAGTGGCTCTCGTCGAAGCTCGATTCAGACGGAATAATTGGCTTATTCCAAACGGAAGCGTAGTCGGATCTCGGCTAAAGCACATTGATGTTACACTATGTATACTCTCTACGGGGCTTTATACTCGCGTTGATGGTATTCCCTGTATAAATACATACATATATATATATATATATATATATATATATATATATATATATATATATATATATATAGCTTCGGCAAATGTTACATCGCTCGTGTGAAGCTGGCTTTACGTAGTGCGCCGATTGCGGTCTTCCTTCGTCGTTCACGAATCTCTTCCGTCTTTGTCCTTCAACGGGATACACGACCAAGTATACTCGGGATATCCCTCAACCAATCCTCTTGAAGCCTCACTTCGTCCGTCTCTTGTCATCCATACAACGAAGCTTATGAGCGTCGCCTGTGCAAGTAACACACATACACATACAGATAGGATCCCAACATGCCGCTACGACCGACAAACAGAATACACGTATGAATATCATCCGTCAGGTGAAACGATGAATCACTGTCTGTCAACATGCATTTATGTATCTAAATATACATGCACACAGATATGTCCCAAAGCACTGGGAACTAACTGATGGATATCATACTTCTACATATTTAATGTTTTCTGTTCGTTCAATCCTTTCTTCTTCTTCTTTGTTGTTTTGTTAAGTCGTTTGACAAACATTGTTATTGTTTGTTACCACTGTATTGTTACCACTGTATCTGCGTACTCTGGCGTGTGTGTGAGTGATGAGTTTTATTCTATAGTAGCTGCCTCTTCTTGTGTCCTTTCCACGTTCTCATCTTCATTTTGCGTAGTGGCGTTGATGGTATCCGAGTTTTCCACGAGTTTATTTTGCACGTCCTTGCCCGTCCTTGCACCGGCTCATACACGTAACATCGTATCGCATTGCAGCGCCGAGTTGCTGTTATCGCTAGACGCGAAAACAAGAAGTTAGCCTCGTGCCTCTCGGTTCGCTCACTCTGTATCCTATCTTTAGTATGTACTGGCCGTCGCCGTCGCCGTCGTCGTCGTCGCTGTGCTTGTTTCGAGTTATGGTGGTGACACACATCACATAACTTTCTACGCTTTTTTGTCGTCTGGAGTGTTCTCGGTGTATACAGCATTTACTATTGCGTGGAGATTGTCATGTGAACATATCGTTAGGATTTAAAATAATAAATGTATCATATAGAGAAAAAAAATGAGGTGTAAGAGTAAAAACACTTTTGCTGATGAAATTGATTTTACCGGTTAGTAGGGATACGATAGGCTTTTATTACCATTGGAAATGTCAAGTGGAACAATTTGCTACCTGAACAAAATAGACTTCTAACTACAGGAAGATAGTTTGATGTGGCAACCAAGCGGATTAGTTCCGGAATTCAATGCGTTTGGTTTTGTTATATTACTTGCGTACAAGTCAAATTAGAAAAAAAAATGATTTGAAATGTTAATGTTCAAATTTTATCATGTTGTTTTTGCCGCGGTATACTAATACGAAGCAACAACAAAAAATAGGAAACCTCGTTGTAGCAATATTCACGAATCGAATTTTAACGAAAAGTAAGTGTTGACCTTTTAAACTTTTATTTTTTGGTCGTTTACATGATAAATCCTGTCTACTTCAATACGAAAGTGTGTAGAAAGAAAACCAGACATTACAAAAATCTTTAAGGGTTCTCCATGTGGTATAATCTAAGCAAAACCGAAAATATTAACATTTCTGATGTAGTGTGAAAACTCTCAATTTCTTTTCATTCCAGTGAAAAAAAAATCATCAGACTTTGTCTCATTGAATTGCTCGAAGAAAGTTAGAAAAGTAAATGTGATGATGGTAAATAAAGAAAAATTCCAATTTTTTTACATAACAATTGTTGAGCGATCTCAAAATACTTAATTTTATTCTAAAATAATTAGGGTTATACTTTGTCATCCAAATAAAGATACTATGTCAAGAGCAGCTCTTAAATATGTAAATCAAAAGGTTTTTAGGGTCACCCTAACTACCTACCCTACTGTCGATTCTTGTCATATTGGCGATGGCGAGATATTTTTATAATATAGAGAGATATTAGGTCCGCGGAATATCGTTTTTTATTTATATTTTTTTGTTTATCTACCCCTGAGTATCCTCATTTGGCATAAAATAGCAGATGAGAATTTTGTCAAGCTTAACAAAAATATTTAGGAAGAAAAATATTTACAAACGACCATTTTTTAGACAATTTATTGGATTTACAGAAGAAAAAAAAATCAACTGTCAGATGATATGATCTCAATACATGTTTTTAATATTCCAGATTTCTAAAACTACATTCACTCATTTCTCTCTGTCTGTCTATGCCATCCAGAACTTTTGAAGAGGACGATTTCTTTGTGTTTCCTTTAGTTTTTGTATTGAAACTCAAATAAAAACACAAACTTCTTCTAATACTTTACCCAAAAATGTGAAAAAAAGAAATGAACGATAGGATGGTACAGTAAAAATCTGTCAAAGCCGTAAAAATGAAATTCGTGACGAGATTTAAGTTCCGGCACTTCGGACGAATCAAGAATTTTCATCGCCAGGAATTCAATAATTTTACAACCAATTGTCAAAACAAGTGGAAAAACGAAAGGCAACGGACAAGTCGAAAAACGAATCGCAACAAAAGTTTCACTTGAAGTTTTATGGGCAGATCGTTAATCGTTGCATTTCGTTTTTCCACTTGTAACATAACTTCAAGTGAAAATTTTGTTGCGATTCGTTTTTCGACTTGTCCGTTGAAGTTTCACTTCTACTATGTGTTCCAGCACACATCCCGGTTTTTTTTTTCACAGGTTTACTGAAAATTTTGATTTGGTTAGGTTAGGTGCCTTTCAATGAATGCATTTTTTATTCAAACATATTTTGCAAGTTAAGTATTTTTAAGTTTTTTACACAGATCGCAAATAGAAGCAATAATGCCCAGCCACGTGGTGAGCAGAGGTAAAAAAAACAACAGCTGAGCTCAGCACACGCCGCCGGGACTCTAGCGGATTCCCCACTCTCCGCGCGGCTGAGCATTATATCTATTTAATGCAGGCATTGCCCTCTCTCGGCCGCCGCCTCTCACTACGCGATATACCGTCTACCCCTTCTACGCGGCCGTAACGCTTTTTCGTGACAGAAAAAATCGTAATACCCCCCGTCTATATAGAAGTTTCACTTAAAAAATTCGACGCTTAACGCATTCGCCGGAGTTTTCTGGCCACGATACTACAGAAAATGTATTTTCGTGGTTAAATTAAATGCACAGAAAGTCGTACAAATAGAGTATTTTCGGCCGGCGGCCTTATTAAAAATAGCCAGATTCGTTATAATCTCCATCGCATACCACAGCGCTAATTCCAAACATACAAACAAACAAAATAATCCTGAAATCTTTGCGCCCTACTTTTATATAATTACCGGTACAACCTTAACGAGCTGACCACCCACCCGCGCACATCTGCGGTCATGATCTTTATGATTAATTAACGCGAGTGGATGGTTAGCGCGTGGCTCACCACGCCCTGTGGTTCGACTCTCGCTTGGTATGGCGTTGAATCTCGAGCCCATCTCCTCCTCGTCGCCTGGCTCTCCCAGTGGGCAATCTCCTAACTGTGCTTTCAGTGGTTACCGAAAGTACCAAGGATCGGTTAACGTTGCTTTGCCGCTAGTCGCTCGCCTATATGTTGCTCACGCTACACTTCTCCTCTTCTCCATTCCGCACCGCACATAGAGTTCCCCATGTATGCAGTTCTGAATTTAGAGAGAGAGAGAGAGAGAGAGAGAGAGGTAGAGAGAGAGAGAGAGAGACCAGCCTCTGCGCCTCTCATGTAAGCCACACGAACCTTCAAGTTTACTGGCTACCAGAGCCCCACCGTGACAAACTTTTCCCTTCCCCTTAACTCCATACATTTTACTCTACACATACAGAAAATGCACACGCCGATGCGGTGCGCAAAGCATTGCACAGGTTTACAGAGTATACCAGCTACGAAACGTCGATTTTTCCAAACAGTGCTCACGGCTGTCGACCTTTTCTACGGTGCCAGTGTTGCCCTCTCGGCACCTTGACGCTCTATCGTGTTTCTCCTTCTCTCTCTTTCTACGCTCGCCAATGTCGACGGCTTATAGGGACACTTATGAATAATGCAGAGCCGTAAAGAAAAGTGCAGCGAAGAGAGCTGGGAAGCAAGAGATAGAGACAGAGGGAGAGAGAGAGAGTAGAGCGCCCTCTGTATACGTAAAACTCCAGTGCTGCTACTGTTACTGCCAAGGCATCGCACCAAAGCTTTTCTCCTTGTTTATACTCAAACGCAAACTCTTCACTCTAGCGGCACTCTCTCCACTCTTTCACATCGCATCACGTCACGTCAAAAGTCCTCGTTTCTGCGCCTCGGCCATTGCTATATACGACAACATTTAAATAATGCTTTTCACTTTCTTTCTTTTGCTTATATCATCTCACATTTACCCGTTATACTCAAATTCTCACTTCCCTTCGTTGAAATTTCGATGTTTCAAGCGTTCATTTGCAATTCCACATTTGCGCAAAGCTTACTCCTGTATTTTTCCCTCTGTCATTCTCATTTAAATTTATTTACATGTTTCGTATATGTGTATTTGATGTGTACTGTTTTGTGTGTGTGTTTTTTTTTATATTATCGATATCATTAATTTCTCACTTCCAGCAAGAAATAAGAAAAAATGTGCTTCGCTTTATTAATGCCTTATGATAGCGTTATCTACAATTCGAGCTGCTGCGTTGAGAGAAATCGAAGTATTCCTGGAACCTAAAGGTAAAAGCTTTTAATTATTTGCCCAGATGACCATTCTTTAAATATATGTTTTTTCAACTATTTAATAGGATTATTGCTAACAATGCTAAGGTTATTTTAACGTACTATTTATAGTTGGAAATAACCGTTTTTTTTGTTTACGTGCAACTTTTAATAAATGATGTTAAAACCAATTATTTCATTTTTTCTAGTAAATACTAGTTATGTAGAAAGTAAATAGCAATTCAGACATGTGAGTAAACAACCAGAATGACTGATACGCCACTTGATGACATTTTTGGCAATTTCACTAAATTTCCAGTTGGACATGTCACTAAAATTCCAGTTAAACATTACATCACATTTCCAGTAGGACATTACAAGAAATTTCCCGTTGAACATTTCACTAAATTTCCAATAGGACAAATCACTGAATTTCTAAATAGTTGACCATTTCACTAACTTTCCAGTAGGAGATTTCACTGAATTTCTAGTTGATCACTAACTTTCCAAGTCGACCTTTCCCGAAATCTCCAGTAGAACATTTCATTAAATTTAAAATTGACCACTTAATGTTCAGAAGGCCTGTTATACTTTTTTTAAACATGTTTTTACACAAAAAGTAAGGCAAGATTAGTTTAAATAAATTAGAATTTTAGATAGTTAAAAATAATAAATAATTTTGCTAATGTATTACACCGATATGAGAATTGTCCATCGGGCCAGCACCGGGCGAAAGTTGCAATAGACTGGCCGATCCTTGGCAATTGTTTCGGGGCCACCCAACCGTCATTCGGTAACTATGTCCTATGACTGAAATGAAGGTCAGGTCCGATGACCCGTGGCCGTAACGTGACACGCGGCTTACACTCAATGCCAATAGTAAGACGTCATGCAAGGGCCCTGAATGGTCCCATGTATGAATTTCCGTTGGGGCACTACTGAGCAAATGTTCCAATAAACTGGCCGATCCTTTTATTAATAAAATTTTATTATATTGTGCGTTAAATCTACTGTCCGAAACCGTATTCATTTTAGTGACAGCATATCATCATCAGCTCGATTACTCTGCCGGAGTAATTATCTTGATGAACATTGTAGAAACCCGTCGTCTTAAATGATGCGACTGAGATCATTGTTACTCCGACGTCGAACCGATGCGCAATGCCTCCTTTACTCGCCTCCTCTTCCTTCCTTCCTACAGTATACAGGTAATTATTCAAGCTAGTGGATAGTTGAGGGACAATACCGGCAACAGTTTCTCCATAAAGGGAGAGATGGACGTACGTAACGAGCAGATATCAAGAGACGCGGTAGCGACTCGACATCAAGTACTTAAAAATGTTTTTTTAAAGCGACGCCACCGTGGATAGATTCACCAAGATACCGGAAGTGGAATCTTTCAATCGATAATTCTCAGTAACAAGGCTTCACATTAAATTTTTGATGACACTTTTACTATGTATTTCTGATATAAGCTTTCGAGTGCGCGTAATTAATCTTAAATCGGATATGCCGATACTGAGATCTCGGTGTGTCATCCTTCAAAACGTCAAAAATACGATCGAAAAAAAATTCAGTGCGGAGACCGGAGACTTAACAGCTGACGGGGGACAACAGGAGACGCTGGGTGGCGTCTGCTAGTCAGCTTCGTATGACACTTGGATTATTTAAAAGTGGATATAATTAATAATATAATTAACAGTTGATATATTAATGGTAATTTAATGTTCATGTACAACATACATGAGTGTATAAATACAGTTGTCATCTCTGCTAATCTGTCAGCCTCATATAATAGCAAAAAAAAAAAGCAAATCAATTTTTGGATTTCCAATAAGCGTATAATAGTGATCTTATATTTAGAGTTAGAGTTTATATGGTTTAATTTTTTTGTGCCCATGTGTTTCTTTTCTTTTCGCAAGTGTTAAGACGTTTAGTTTGTTTCACAGTGGGCATCAGTACTATTTTTTTATTCTTCTTGAAAAGTTTTATCAATTAATTTAACCATAGTGAGGAATGATGAGTGAAATATAAACAGTGATGTATTTTAAAAAGTATTAACTTAGTTAATACTTTTAGTTAGTTTATTTTATTTTAATTTATAATCATCAACACATTTATTTTATAACATTTATATCTTTATTGTTTGGAGATATCTAGCGAAATCCCTCATTTTTCTTGGAAACATCTTCACTCTGTATTGTATTCTCACACAGGCAATAATACAACACAACATTTATGAAAAACCATACGTAAAATCAATGTACCTGCAGTTCTAGGCACGATTTAAGGGAAATCAGAATAGACTAAAAACATGTTTCTTTTTTATTTAATTTACTGGAATGTGGTTGCCATGGCCCATCCAAACATTAAACGAGACCTAACGACACTGTCCTGGCATTTACCCAAGTCCCAAGGAAAAAACATGGCTCAATAACCTGGGAAGGATAGTGTGTACAGTCTGTAATTCTGGTTTACAAATTCATCCTTATCAAGTATACAATGAAAGAATTATACAATAAGCAATAATTTAAAAAAATGTTGATGGCATTTTTATTGATGATAAGTTTTTCTTCTACTGCTCCACGTCGATGAATGTCATCACATATTGAAGATGGTGCTGTTGACTCTCTCTTATCGGGTCTGCAGTTGAAGAACTTCCCCGGCCAGATAGAAAATGAGTTCGAGTTTCCTGTAAATCATTAAAACCACCGCAAAAGTATCCGAAAAAGGTAGTTCTGAAATATCATATACACACTATATTCATAATTAAATTCTTGTATATATATATATATATATATATACACATGATGTTCTATATACATATTTACATTCCTGAATAATGTTATTGGGATTAGAAGATCAAATTATATGAAGGTATAACAACTATGAATCTTTCGTGTTACTTGATTATTTCTTTCCACACGACATTTTTCGTATAGATTTTGTTCTTTTTGTTATTGGGTAAACATAATCCTCTTTCTACGATATATAACTTCAAATTTTCTTTTGCCCTTACTCTTGATAAAGCAACATATAATTGACTATGACTGAATTCCTTGTTTTGGAGTTATATACCAAATCTTCGAACGATTGACCTTGAGCTTTGTTTATTGTCATTGCGTATGGTAACCTAATCGGAAACTGCTTCCTGATCATTCTAAAAGATACATCGTCCTCTGAGCTAATTAATTTAATTCGTGGCAACAAATCATTCTGACCTACACATCTACCTGTAATTATCTGAGCGACCAATAAATTATGAAACATTCCCGTGATTACTAACTTTGTTCCATTACATAAATGTTAATGTTCAAATTTCGTAATAACATCACAACTGCGCCAATTTTCAATATAAGGTTATGTTGTGGAAAACCGTTAGGGATTATACTATTTAAGTACTCTAGTGCAATTACATTTCTCAATCCTATTTCGTCACTATCATTTATGTCTATACTGAGATATTGCCTTGCCGTTCCTTCTAATTTTTTTAACTATTTCATTATTCATGTTAAATACATCTGAATTTAATGGTGCCAAAATAGCATAATTATGTACTTGACTGTCATTTTTCTGAATAATTTCGTTATACACTTCCTAAACTATATATCTAGTTGCTAATAAGTCATCTGGAATTTGGATTATATCACATTCGTTTTCTATGTTTTTATTTATACTACCGTTTCCTACATTCAGTAACCATTCCATAAATTCTTTTTGATTTTCATCGACTCTCTGATTAATTGTCTGCATTTAAAATCTTTCCACAAAAAAACTATTTTTTATACATTCTTCTATTATCATCGTTCTGTTGCCCCGCTTGACCACTGGAAGTATTTTCCGCCAATCTCCTGACAATACTATCACCTTTCCGTCAAATGGTAATTTATTTTGCATTAAATCTTGTAATAATATATTAATAGCTTGTAAAGCATACTTCTTTGACATCGTAATTTCATCGCATATGATCAGAACGGCTTTCCATATTAAATCAGCATGTTTTGATGACCCACTTATATTACATGTTGAAGTTTCATTTAACGACATCGGTAATTTGAACATCGAATGTACAGTTCTCCCATTTTTTAATAAATTAGCTGCTATTTCCCTAGACGCTACCGAAATCACAGACCTATCCTCATATTTCTATCGATATAAGAATAGCGTTTAATAAATAACTTTTACCACATCCTCCCGGCGCATCAATATAAAAATATCTATCTTTAATAGAATGGTCATTTATCGCACTCTTAACTGCGTTAAATACTGTAATTTGTTCGTGATTCAAAGTATTTTTTATTCTGATGATTTCTTCCTTCAATAATTCAAATTTCGTGATGATGTAAGGAGGCTCGGATGTTATCGTAGTTTGAATTTTTTGAACAATTGGTGTTCTCCTCTAACTCAGATCAATTCTCACGAAATCAATTCAAATGTGAAAAGAGAGCAAGAAATTATATGTAAACATATCATTTATTTATTTATTTATTTTAAACAAGGATGCAAAGTAGAATGTTGCACATTGATTCCTCATTATTTTTAGTTCCTCACAAAGCTTCCTCTATGGAGAAGCCAAAATTTATGAACGTCTTTACTCATAGAGGTGGGTCTGTGAGAAACGAGAAATAATGAAGAAGCAGTGTGCAATATTCTACCTTACATTCTTTTTTCATTTACTTACCGACAGACGGAGATTTGCTAGTCATATCGTTTTCCTCGGTTGTGTAATATTAAACAAAAGCCATCAACATATAGTTTTACGTTTTTTACAAACACTGTGGTTACTAACTCCACAAAATACTTTATCTTCAGTAGGTTTTCCCGCTGAACACAATGGCGACCTTAGATTCATCATGATTTTCAGATGATTTTCACACCCATTCGAATGCCGTATTCCGTGTATTTTCTCCCGCTGAACACGATGGTCGCTTTAGATTTCCCAATACCCTACAGGACAGCATAGATATTGAGGTTTAGACATCCCGGAAATCGTCAATTTCGACATTTCAGATTTTTGACAACTTTGCGCGCGATATTTTGGGATTTATCCAATCGGCAGCTGTATAGCAGTTATATATAATTGTTCCCCCGACAAACGACACTCGATAGTGCAAAAAATTGTCACAGTTGACGGGTATTACAGTGGACACCGCAAAAAAGCATATCACGGAAATTGCAAAATGCATTACAAAGACCGTGAATATGAATTTTTCTGCCGGTGTTAGGTGAATAAATGCATCCAGTAGAATGCTCCCGTATCCTCGCATATGTCCAGATGCTCAGATGACTATATTTTGGTCATACCTATATTTTGGACATTTTCTACAACTTTGAACGCGAATACTTAAAAAATTATTCATCCAGCAACGGTTTAGCGCTTATATTCGTTGTTTCTCCAACGGACACCACGATAATGTAAAAAATTGGCACCGTTGGCCGGTATTACGGTCGGAAACGCAAAAAAACACCATATCACGGAAATTGTGAAATACACAAATAGGCCGTAATTATTAATTTTTTGGCGGATATAACGTAAATAAATGCATCGAATACAGTGATTCCGTGTCTGCAAATATGTTCGTGCGCTTATATGACCAGATTTAGGGGGTATGGCGCGACGAAACGCCAAAAACCAAAATATCGCCGAAAATTTTCGCAATTTTGATCACGATTATTTTCGAATTTAACCATTTGGCAGCGGTTTAACGCTCATATTTGTTGTTCCCCGGTCAGACGTAACTCGATAATGGAAAAACGTGAGGGTTAGAAAAAAAAATAGGAATATTATATATAATTAATAATTAATGACAATTTCCAGAGGGGAATATTTTGTTTAGTTTTGTATATCAATTTTAATGCAGCATGGCTTACTTATAATTATCGATAAGATTATTCATAGCTCAGTTATTTAAAAATTTTCATTATTTATACAATACTAGACAAGACAATGGATGAATCTTTTAAATAACTGACGTTATGGAAATTCTAGATTGTAATCATTTACAAAAAGTAGAATCCTGCACATAGCTTCCTTGTTATTTTCCATTTTTCACAAATTTGTTTTATATGAGGAAGTGTGATGATTAAATTGGGCTTCCCAAAGAGAAAGCTGATTGAAAAGTGGAAAATGATAAGTAAGGATTTTTTATGCAATGTGCAGGATTCTACGTTGCAGAATTGTTTATGAAAATTGCTCAAATTGAAGTTGTATGAAATTTGAATCGCTATGAACTTTAAAATTCAAAAAGGTCCAAAGCCTCAATGCATTGACATATCTATTTCAACCAAAATTATAGTCAATAACCAGAATTTGCTGCATAATTGCCATGCCAAAAGTTAGATCATCTGTTGTTTATGCAGTTCTATTTTAAAAAATGTATGCAATTTTTAAACAAGTAATATTATGAACATTCTAGGTGGTGATACATTTCTTTTGTTTTATGTACAATTTTGGACATTTATATCTTTTTATTTTCCATTTTTCACAAATGTTTTCTCTATAAGGAAGTATGATGATTATTTTAGGCTTCTTCATAGAGCAAGCTGAGTAAAAAGTGCAAAAACAGTACAGAGACAATTTTTTATGCAATGTGGAGGTGATGTGATCTTATGTGACTTTGTGCGATGACTTATGCGACTTTGCATAACTGTTTAATATGAAAATTTTTGAAAATGAACTTAAACGAAATTTGAGTCGCCATAAATTAAAAAATTCAAAAAGCTCTACAGCCTCACTGAGTTAACATAACTATTTCAACGAAAATGATAATCTGTGACCAGAACTCACTGCACAATTGCTATTACAAAAGTGTGGATCATTTGCTGTTTTTACTGTAATAGGCAATGTAACAGATGCAACTTTTAAACTACTGGCACTATAACAATTCTATATTGTGATCATTAGTTAAAAGTAGAATCTTGTACATTGCTCTTTTGTTATTTTCCATTTTTCACAAATTTGTCATTTATGAGGAAGTACGATGATTAAATTGGTCTTCTTTATAGAGAAAGCTGAGTAAAAGTTGAAAATAATAAGGAAGCATTTTTTATGCAATGTGCAGGACTTTGCAGAATTGTTTATTGAAATTGTTGAAACTGAACTTGAATAAAATTTGAGTAACGAAGAACTTAAAAATTCAAAAAGATTTGAAGTCTCAGTTCACTAAAATATCTATTTCAATACAAATGATAACCAGAACTGACTGAATAATTGTTATGACAAAATTTAGATCATTTGCTGTTTATAGGCAAGGGAATTAATGCAATTTTTAAACAACTGATACTATGAAAATTTTAGGTGGTTATTATTTTTTAAAAGTGGAATTTGAACATTGCTTTCTCTTTATTTCCCATTACTCACAATTTTTTTCTCTATGAGTAAGTTTAGGCATGAGAATTACTTCAGGAATTGTCATAATATTAATTTCATAAGATACATTACATGAAGGCAGACATGCATATCTTAACTATCACTTTCTCAGTTAGTTTGATTAAAAAAACACCTTTTTGAAAAAAGTTAAAACGTACGCCAAGTCCTTAAAACTACCTTTCCAAAAAATTGTTTCCCAACAAAAATTTATTTCCAAACACATTAAAAACATACAATTAATATTTTTTTTAAATGTGAGATTTCAAAAAGAAGTGAAATTTCAAAAAACACCTTTTTGGAAAAAAGTTAAAACGTACGCTAAGTACTTAAAAACTTCCTTTCCAAAAAAAAGGTTTTCCAAAAAATTTGCTTCCTAAAAACATTAGCATTCGAAAAAAAATCGCAACCCAAAGAACGTAATTCAGAAAATATATCTTAGAACAACCTTAACAAAACAGCTTGAACTAACTTTACAATACAAATTCAAAAAAAAAAGAGAGATCGTATGAGCCAAGAGTATGTTTTTTCAGGTATACACAACAAAATTTGCTATCCAAAAATGTTTGCTTTCTAAGAACATTTACTTTCTAGAAAAAATCGTAAAAAAAAGAAAACATTGACAAAACATATTTAAGAACAATCACAACAAAGCAGCTTGAAAAAAAAACGAAAATATATAGAACTAAAAACAGAGTTTTTAACCGATCAACCGAGCAATAGTACACTGAAACGTTGTACAAAATCTTGGCGTGCCAGTTTTTTTTCCATAGCTGTCGTACATGGTTCAGTCAAATAATTAAGGGACCAGGAGCAAAGTTGATTCTATGAATTAAAAAATACAACGTCGCCCACCATCCCAACATTTTACGTTACCCCGGATTCGCGAGAATCGAAAACTTTTCATCGAGATGTATTTTCATCATTTTTTTCATTAAGAATTATGCGCGACTGTTGATTTGGTTAAACAAAATCTCTACTATATTAGGATGATAGGATGATACATTACGACCTCATTTACCGGTACAGCGTGGGGAACGGCACTGCATCACTTTACCGGTGATCGAGGTAGCGTGCGAACGCTAATGCGAATTCTGCGCAGCCTAACACCGATTCATAGGCGTCGTGGAATGAGGACTGCCCCATAGAACGAGGTATTAGTGATAGAGGTCGTAGTGTAGTCATTCCGGTCGTCTTAAATCATGTGCGTAGATATTGTACAATTAAATACGTTGGGAGTAAAAGACTAGATGCATTTTCTTCCTCTTTCCCTCAATTATTTGAATGAACCATGTACGATAGCTGTTAAAAAAAACTGATACGCCAAGTTTTTGTACGCTGTCTCAGTGTACTATTGCTCGGTTCATCGGTTAAAAACGCTGTTTTTAGTTCTGTATATTTTCGTTTTTTTTCAAGCTGTTTTGTTGTGATTGTTCTTAAATATGTTTTGTCAATGTTTTCTTTTTTTTTGCGATTTTTTCTACAAAGTAAATGTTCTTAGAAAGCAAACATTTTTGGATAGCAAAATTTTGTGTGTATACCTGAAAAAACATACACTTGGCTCATACGATCTCACTTTTTTTAAATTTGATGAAAAGTTAGTTGAAGCTGTTTTGTTCAGATTGTTTTAAGATATATTTTAGAATTACGTTCTTTTGTTTGCGATTTTTTTTTTTCGAATGCTAATGTTTTTAGTAAGCAAATTTTTTGGAAAACCTTTTTTTTGGAAATCTGGAATACCAGAGCGGACTGAGGATACAGGGTGTTAGACAATGACAATATCAAAGGTACATTGCATTTACAATTGGTACGCGTTGTGTGACAGCTATGAGCAGCACTGCCTGATAATCCGATATGTGTTCTAAAAGCTAACAAATTATACCAACGCGTTAATGGAGATGTATAGTGACTTTTGAAATTTCCACCTTTGTGAAGCAATTTCCACCAAACTTAAACATTCTTTCCAAGTTGTTTTCTTTCATAGCGTTTCTAGTTGGTCACACTGGTACACGCTGCGTGTACACCGAATTCACGTACTGTGTTTTACTCATATCGTGATGTTTATTATATTTTCAATGCACCATGTTTTACTGGCGAGGTTGGTGCCAAAATTTTGTCCGAAATATACTCTTTTTCGGAAGCTCGTGCAGGTATAGTGTAACAAAATGGCAAAACGCATTTCCATTGCAGCGACCATAAATCTGCTATCCTCATGAAGAAGTGATGGCGATAATGAAACGCTTTTTGTATTGATTGAAAGTTTGTAAGAAATAGCGATATACCGAAGGTAGAGAATTTTCTGGGTACCGTCGATTCATTTTCTGATGATCAGATAATGTATTACTTTTTCGGTGGGAATTTCGCAACCAATGCCTATAGGGCTGTTTCTCAGACCTAACCTCCAATTTTGTTTTTTGGGTCTCCCAAAAAAAGCGGCTTTGATTATCTAGGAACCAGAAGTTTGGTCCATTTCTGCCATACATCCATATTATGACAATAAAATTTGGGTCCGATCGGTCGAGCCATTTCGGAATGAATAATTTCAAATAATTTTAGGGTGGTGTGCGTAGTGACGCTGTTTCATAACGCCGAGACTGTACCGCGTTTCTTGATAATACATCACTCAAAAAGTTGCATAAATTTCAAACCAATCCCTGTACAGCAGATCTTGTTTTACAGGCTTGAAGGTTTTCTGAGGGTTTAGATTGAATTCTTATCTAAAATTCCTACTACCGGATCATTCAATTTTAATCTAGAAGTTTTTTTTTCATAGCAAAATGTAAAATAAGGTTTTCGTTCTCAAGTTTGGTTACTACATTTGATTGCCATTTTAGTTCCACTTTGAAGTTTAAAAAATGTGAATTAAATTAAACCAGGGTGAAGATCTGTGCCAAATTGTAACTAAATCCATCAAAAGTTAATGCGGAAGGAATTTTTTGAGTGTTCGATATCAAAGATTACAAGAACGACAGTTTTCCAATTTGACAAGAATTATGAGGACAATCGTGTTATTTTCACTATTATTTATTTCCAGTGTTCAATAATCACTATTATTTCTTTCATATCTGCAATAATTATACTGATAGTTCTATTTAGTATTAAATATGTACAATATTTTCATTTAGAGTTATGTATCATTTTCATCCACATATGTAAAAACACCAAATCTTTTTTTTCATAAAAACTATCTACAAATTATTTTAGGTTAAACTATTCCTGTAATAAGTTATAATATCTACAGATCTTTTAGGTTATAATTATTCTCATTTAACTCGTAATCTATTTTTAATTTCTAAGTTAGGCTAAGTACGTTTTATTGCTAAAAATTCAACATTTTCACAACATTTTGCTAAATAGCGCTTTCGCACGTAACCTTTTGTATATATTCCCATGAGTCTGTGCGTCTACTAGAAAAAAAAGGAAATCCGAGGTGTACCACATAACGATTATCATTTCTATTTGTATTCGAAGTGGAATTGATTATATATTAAACTCATATTGAGCAATGAGACTCAGTCCTATTATTTCACGTGTTCCATAAAATATCTCTAAACCAACAAGTTATGGGCCGAGGACGGATATAAAAACATTCTTCTCAAGTGGATTGAAAGAGTGACATTTTGAGGTTGAAACGTGTGCAGATGCGAAAAACCCCAAAAGCTATGTCTAGTGGAAACACCGTAAGAATTGAATTGCTATCGAAAGACAAACTGGTCACGTCGCAAATTCAGTTGGAGAATTTGCTTACCGAAAATAACACCTGGGGTTATGACAATGGTGATGTATCGACCCGAGTTGTAAGTTCAGATGACTGCGCAAGTGAAGCTTCACTGAAAGCGAGGCTGATTATGGACAAGAAGCCAAAATCTGATATAATTCTATCGATAAGTCCAGTAGAGCTCAAGAGCCTCAAGGGATGTGAAACATCCAGAGAAGTGGCACAAATTAGGATCGATACATGCTTCGAAGGGACGCTCGCAGGCCGACACTGCTGAAGCAGCTAACAATTCAAAGTATGCAGGGTAGCAAAGATGTCAGGAAATATTTTGTTAACTTTTTCGACTCTAGTCAAACTAACGACCAGGGGAGGGCGACATGAATAGGGGTCTACTGAGTGTCTTAATGTTATAGAGGCTGTCGAAGAGTGCTCTGGATGGTCGGGAGAGAAAGACTAGTGAGTCTACGAAAAACAAGGACGAATAAAAGGTTAAGGGCTTTAAATTTCTTCGAAAAGGCGATTACGCTTGAGGCGAGTGCTGCAGAGGAAAATTATTTACTCACAATCAGTAAGAATGCACAGAAGGAGAGGTCAACGAAAAAGACAGTACGCACACCAGGGGTTGGTGGTGTATCGATTGTGGTTGCACCTCACATATGTGCCTCGACGAGAGGATGGACAGACTCCAAGGAATACAGTACAACCTTAAATCTGGCAAATTCTGCGTCAACTGCGGCGAGATTGAAAGTACAAAATACCGTATGGTTCTGTTTTAGAAGACGAAAGCTCTGGTAATGAACAAGAAAGCTGACGTAAAAAAGGTTGCTCACCGCGCGAAATATCTTTACAATATCAAAGAGGATCAAGAGAGCGCTTGGACTATTTTTGAAACCGAAAAGGACATCTGGACCGAGGTTGAGCTGTGGCATCGGCGGCTCGGCCATTTACACTACCAGAGTGTGCATGAATTGCACTCCAAGGGAGTGGTAGGCGGGGTAAAGATCAAAACCAAGGTAATGCCAAGTTGGTGCGACGTGTGTAGTCGCGGGAAACTGTCCCGAAAGCTTTTGACAGAAAGTGAGTACAGAAGCGGCGAAATATTGGGGATAATACACTCCGACCTTTGAGGGCCGATGAAGGTTAACTCTCCAAAAGCATCTACGTACGTTCTGAGATTCACACATGACCACATCAAATCATGTGAAGTCTATTTTTTTAAAACAAAAGGGGATGTTTTTGAAAAATTCAAAGAGTATAAGAAGTAGACGGGCCGGGAGATCAAATAGTTGCAAACGAATAACGGCAAAGTGTATTGCAGCAACAAGTTCGACGACTTCCTGAGACAAGAGGGAGTTCAACATAGGCTGACGGTAATCCATACACCACAACAGGATGTGTCTGAAAGAAAGAACAGGATACTGTTTGAGATGTCGAATTGTTCGCTGATTGTGTGAGGTGTATCAGAATCAAATTGGGCGGAAGCAATAGCAACTGCCAACTACATAAGGAATCGCTGTCCAGCCAAAAGTCTTGATGATACGACGCCGTATGGGGAAACATTTGAATTTTGGCATCTTAGAATTTTCGGAGCTACAGAATTTGCCCTCAATGAGACACCTGCACGAAAAAAATTCGACGAGAAGGCATTCGAAGAATGGAATGGAAGAATGGTTGGATATTTCCAGCTGACGAAGGTATGTCGATTGAAATTGCCACCAGGTGTCGAATGAGAAATGTCGAGATATGAACATTATCGATGAACGGGCCTTCAATAGGTAAGAAGACTCAGGGAGAGTAAGCCCACCGAAACTAGTCACCCGAGATAGAATGAGAGACATCAGGTGTGAAATCTGATCTTGAGTAGGGTTGGACTGAAATTGAGTTGAACACGCCAACGTTCACAACTCCGAGAACGAGGAGGGGTCAACGGAGACCTAACGTCATCAGAACGGGCGTTCCAGGCAGGCCTAGGAAAGTGTATTGATCTGAGATTCGAGTACAGTGGCCAGATCAGCGACTGAGAACGATGAATCGATTGATGACGACGTCTTCGTATTTCAGAGTGAAGCATCGCAGAGAGGTGAGAAGATACCCCCGACACGTCAACCATTTAAGCGACGAACAGACCTAAGAATGACGGAGGGACAAGTTCCCTAGAATATGATAACCAGGAATGAGTGAGAGCATCTGTATCAAAGAGTTCTTCAGAAAGTTGTCATGGGATCAAATGAAGGAGTAAAAGATGCTTTGGGTGGCCCCAACTCCGACGAGTGGAATTACGCGATTACTTAATAGGTGAAGGTCCACGTCGAGTACAGGACATCAAATATCGTTCCAAGGTTGCAAGAAAAACGAGTCGTCGGAGCTTGAACAGTGCTGAAGACGAAATTGAAGTCAGACGGTTTTGTGTGACGGAGAAAAGCGCAAATAATGGTTCAGGGATTCAGTCAACGAGCTGGGTACGATTTCAACAAGACTTTCGCACCAGTGGCAAGATTAGTCAGTACTAGTAATGTTTGCCATTGCAGCAGGAATGAACCTGCGAACTGGATATGACAACAGAATATCTACATAGCGAACTAAATTACGAGCTATACAATTAATGTCCAGAGGGACTCATGACGTTCATCGAGAAAATTGTGAGGACATCGAGAAGAAATTCGGTGATTCACACACGAGGAACGGAGACGCTCAAAGTCCTGAAGCAGGAAAACCAGGTATGTCTGATCCGCACGGGCATTTATGGATTGAAACTATCTGAAAGACTGAGGTACCCCAAACTAACGAATATACTGAAGGAACTCGAGTTACAACCAACAGCTTCCGATCCATGCGCGGTTCATGCGGGACAAGTGAGAATACGATCATAACCACAGTGTATGTTGATGTCGTACTCATTATCTCCGACGACGAGATACTACTTAGTCACGTTAAAAGTGAACTGGCTCAGAAACTGAAAACAAAGGACTTAGGAGAGGTAACGTTATGTTTGGAGATATAAATCAGAGTAACGAAGGGATATCACTCAGTCTACGAAAATATATTCTAGAGGTATTGGAAAGATTCAAGACAAATGCACTCCCATGAGCCAATAAGATACCTAGAGAAAGAACCACTGAGTTCAAGAACAAGTAAATCTTTCAACAGTTTATCGGATCATTAATATATTCGGCAGTAGTCACACGACCCGATATCGCACATATCGTAAACATAGCCTAATACTGTGAATGCCCAACAGAACAACATTGGGGAGGAGCTAAGCGATGATTAAGATATCTTAAAGGAAAACGTGGAGTACTCTTTTACCTACAGGAGATGAATGCAAGGTATGAAAGTCTCCATAGACGCAGATTGCGGGAATGACGCAAAAAATATAAGATCACTAGGGGGGCTTCGCACACCTGCGCACTTCGCGCGCCAACAAACCCTCCCGCTGTAATTTCAAATTTTCCTTTCGGTGTTTTGTAAATTTTGTAAATCTGTTTTATTTGTCCCATGGGTTCTATGGGCGACATCGAAAAATCGGGCCCTTGAGGGCCTTAAGGCCCGAGTGTGCCTTATGGGTATTTAGAAAAATCAGGCCCTGGAAGAGGGCATCATGGGGACTTGGAAATATCAGGCCCTGAAGAGAAGTCTTATGCAGGACAGAAAAATCAAGGGCTTAGTTTATCATGTAACTGCGGCCAGCTTGATTGTCCTACACGTCGGCGGCGGTGACATATTTTTATAATATAGAGACATACACCGGGTACATCTTCACAATCAACGGCGCAGCCATCAGCTGGAGAACGAAGAAATAAACAACAGTGGGTACGTCGAGTATGGATGCTGATTATATGGCATTGACCGAGGCAGCTAAGGAATGCGTATACTTGCGAGAATTTATGGACGAAAGTGGATTTGGAAGCCTAGCACATGGAACCATTTTTTGAAACAATTTGAAACATATAAATATCAAGCACGATTTCGTTCGGGGAAGCAGTTCAACTTGCAAAAGTAAAGGTGATCCACATTCCTACGGAAGAGATGGCCGCAGACATTTTCACAAAGGCATGCCTTTCCAAGACATGTAAAATTGACCTTGCAGATGGGGCTCCTGTTCTAGGAGACGTGAAGATCGAAGCTGAATCAATAACCTTTGAGGGAGATTGGGAATAGAGCAACGAGTATGATTGAAAGAACACACGAGTGCGCGCTTGCGCACGCAGTCTATATACATTGCCATGAGTCTGTGCGTCTGCTACAAGAAAAGTTATTAACAAAAAACAAATTCAAAACGTTCAACATGGCAATCACGTATTTTTATTTCTATTCAAAGTGCAGTTGATTATATAATAAACTCCATATGAAGCGATAAAACTCAATTTTGTTATGTCACACGTTCCACAAAATATACCCAAACCAAGAGTAGTCTTTTCAACGCTGCAACCTTATAGCACACAGTCTTAGTCCTGTCAAAGCCTAGTTTAGAAACTCTCCGAGATGAAGGGAGAGTACTGCGCCGACCGAAATTTTCGAGAGAGGCATGTTAGTCCGGTTAGTCGAGCATGATATGTAAACGACGTCTTTTTAAGGTCGAATTAAGAATCGAGTCAAAGCTTAATAAGCAACAGATGCCTGTGATACGACCATTAAAAAACGTTTGTTTTGTACAATTTTTCTTGATAAATTTATAAAGTAACGAAATAATCCTATATTTTTCGCATTTGCAATTAAAAATATATATTGTTAATCCCCACGACGTTTTGTTTGTTAAAAACACAAATAGAGAATGCAAGTTCCAAGTTTTACAAAAAAAAGTACAACAAAAATAATTGTATTCCAAAAATTTGTATTTTCATTTTACACAATATTTTTATCTTCAAAAAACTTCAAATTTATTATTTTCGTTAATTTAATTGTAAAAATTTGGACATGTAGTTGTGAAGTGCAATAAAAATCTATCTTGTAAAATCGTAGTGCTGATTTTCATAAAAAGAATAATTTAGTGAAAGTTACGTGTCCGTTTGTTACATTTAAAAAAAATCATTTTCTTTGTATGACATTTCATTAAATTAGTAAAGAAACGAAATCTGGTAAATTCGTCAAATTAATAATACAAAAAAAATATCATTATTTTCTACGTTTTTACCTAAATGTACAAGAAAAGTGCTCAAATTTCAAAATATTAAAAAAGTACAAAAGAGCAACACCAAAATTTCTCAAAAATGAATATTTTTCATTTAAAAAAAAAGCTTATAAAAAAATGAATTTTTTTTCTTAAAATAATAATACAATTTATTGCAATATATTTCTTTTTTGTTAAAAAACAAAACGAGCGTCTACTTTCCACTTTACCTTACCTACATCTTGATGATTGCATGAGAAGGGATTACCTATCTTTTTTACTTTTCATTATTCTTATACTTTATTGAAAGTCGATGGTATAAGTGGGTACGAGATGGTGGAGGGCCGAGCGAACGTAGAGAGAGGATCTACTTTATTCTCGTACAGTGCGGGTATAGCAGTGGTACCGTCACGACTCGATTGGTCGCGGGGGTGCACTTCTTTCTCGCGCTCTGTTACCCGCACCTCGTTCTACCTGCGCGCGCTCGCGCGACTCCCTCACTGCCTCGTAAATGCAAGCGGCAGAGTCCCATTCGACTGCACACACGATCAAGTGCTTCCGTATAGTCGCTATTGCTTCTCGTCGATAAGGAGAAATATTCTCTCCGGCCGAGACCGATTCCGCAGTAGGTTATACGCTGCGGGGTGCGGTGGACGAAGGAAAGTATGCATATAGAGCAGAATACTATAGATATAGAAAGCGAGAGAGGGAGAAAAAGGTTGAACGGAAGCGTGAGAAAAACGACGCTAGAGAAGATGAGGAAGATGATACGCGGATATGTGAGAATGCTCAACGCGGCTGGCGAGTACCAAGCATCGCGTACGGTCTCTTCTACATTTGCAAAATCCACCACCACCGTCGCCGCATCAGACATGGAATGTTATATATTCCAATCCGATAGACACGTTTTTCCGACCGTAGCCTGATAGGAGAATGGCCATAGCTCGATTCGCGGCTCCCTTTGCCTCTCTCACTCCTCTATCTCGTTTATAGGCTACGGTTGGCTATGTGACAGCACCGAGAATACCGAGACCTATGGATATGTAGACATGTCCTTAGCTGCACGTCCTCGCAACCGACTCCTATACGTCATTCTTATCGATAAATACTTTACCTACCGCTCAGTCAGTCTCACTGTTACTTTAACACTTGGTGAGCAATCCGGTACTCGTAACATAAATAAGATTGTATTCACAAAAATTAAATTATTTAATGTGAGCAAGGAAAATATATTCTTTATTTTACTTCCTTATAGAGGAAGCTTTGTTTTCATGAAAAAAAATCGAGATTTTCATGGCAGGATACTCAGAACTGGTCCATAGATCGAGAAAAGCGGTTTAGACAAAATGTGCGCGTGCGTGTACGTGTGCATGTCGACAGAATAATAATAATAATATTCAAATTGAAATAAAACATATGTTGATACTAATCAAATTTATCTGAGCCCCTCAAAAACATGTCAAAACCGTCCGAAATCGGGTCTCTTATCTTACACCAGTAAAAAGTTGTTTAAAAATTGTCACAAATACTTTTACTTAATTTTAGGGGGAAAAGTAGAAAATCTAATGGTAACATTTTTTACTTTTTATTATATATAATAGTCATTATATATAAGTGTTAAAAATAAAGAGAATTCGACCATTTTTTTTGTTATTTTTAATTAATGAATAATAATTATAGATTCCATAAATTCGAAAAATTTGTTTTATAATTTTATTCATATAAAAAAAATACCTTAATGTATAACAAAAATATTGCAGTGATGGATTTAGTTCGGGAATAGTACATTATGATACTTAGTGCGATGCAAATTTTTCTGACGAGTGTGTGTGTGTGGGTGCGTGTGCGTGTGCGTGTGCGTGTGCGTGTGCGTGTGCGTGTGCGTGTGCGTGTGCGTGTGCGTGTGCGTGTGCGTGTGCGTGGGCTTGTGCGTGCGCGTGCGGGTGTGCGTGTGCGTGCGCGTGTGCGTGTGCGTGTGCGTGTATGTGAACCGAAGAGAAAGGGGTGCAGGGGTTGCAGCCCCTAGTGGGTACCGGGCGGGGGGTTGGGGTTGGAGCTCCCCACTAACACGAAAAATACTAACCTTTATGTAATTTCGTTAGCTCTTGCTCAACAAAAACATAGTTTCCATTTATATAAATTTCATCACTTGTCAACAAAAACCAGTCTTTTTTAGTATTAGATCTTTCAGCTTTATCACTGATGATGAACAAAAATAGTGTACACTTGTATGAATTCTTTATGTTAACAAAAGAAAGGATGTACATCTGTGAAAATTATTTCACTTCCCAAAGTAAATTGTTATTTTTTTCACCCCCCCCCCCCCCCCCCCCTGCGCTACCTGTAGACGCTTCACACTTTTTTCCAGCGACTATTACAACAAATTATTTTCCTCCAACATCATAGAGATTCCGTCATGAGAAAGGAAAAGCTGATTTTACACTCTACCGAACAACAATAAAAAATATTTTATGGGACACATATGCGATATCGAGTTTTTGACTTGTTGACGCGGAGAAATTTAAGGGTTGCTGTGTTTGTTCCACTCGACAGCACACACACTCTCATCCTCTGTCGCATTCCGGAAAGCTCACTCTGCACCCTCGAATGTCTCTCCCCGATGCCCCAATTGATCGGAAGTTTGCCGTTGCGAAACGCGTATGGGCAACGGATACGTTTACTATATCATATATATGTTTATATATATATATATATATATGTCGTATATATACATAGCTCGACTACACGACTCGGGGATATCCTGTACACGGATGCCTCTCATCGGGATTAATTAGCGTTGAAGAACGGTCTACGTGACAC
The DNA here is from genome assembly GCA_964016905.1 of Perithous albicinctus. Taxonomy (NCBI): domain Eukaryota; kingdom Metazoa; phylum Arthropoda; class Insecta; order Hymenoptera; family Ichneumonidae; genus Perithous; species Perithous albicinctus. Next base: position 6,584,305 of record OZ024697.1, read on the forward strand.
GGCAATGGCTGCCGAAATACTCTGATATGCTTTGCAACGGGTTAGAAGAGGACGAGAGTGAAACGCCTGATGACGTGTCGCGTTGCTAAGCAGCCGATGTTTTTCACTTGGCTTTGTATAATGTTTCTTTGAATACCTCAGTCAAGCAATAATCTCGTTAAATTATTGTCCATTAATAATTTTCGTATAATAGGCAAAATTTGTCATTGTACAATAAAATTTGATACATTTTACAAAATCATTTAGTCGATTTCACTAAAACTATATATTAACAATTATTATTTATATTTTATTATCATATGATTTTTATTAGTATTTTAGTAATAATATTGAGAACTTTTATTTCAGAATATTGCAGAAATGTTTCTAATATTTAATTGGTATTCAAATATTGACGAATATATTCCAAGTGTTTTATCGTTAAATTAAGAATCTGATTATGTGAAATATTGTGGAAGACAAAAATGAAATGATTTCCGAAATATTTCAGAAATAATCGCTTGAATACTATTTCCAAAGATTTATTGCGAAATGCGAAAATCACATATCAAAGATAATTTTCTAGGAAAACATATTTTGGTAAAGTTTGATGATATGGAAAAATGTTTATTTCTTTAAAGGACTGGTAAGTACTAAAATAGCTCGTCGTACAATCTTGGAAATAATAAATCAATCAACACGCCAGAAAAAAATTGTTTACCAATTAATATTTTTGCAGCTCATCAAATTTTAGAGATTCGTTATTTTCTTTCAAAATAATTATAAAAAAATAATGTTTTAATATAATTATTTTCTTTTTTTACGAATTAATTTCCGATTTTCAAAGCCGATTTTATGAACATTTGTTTTTCTGTAGAACTCCGATAAATTAAACACCATTTCCTGCATGCCATTTTCAAATTTCTAACAGACATATTACCAACTTAATTGCAATTCAAGAAGGCAAGAAAAATCTCAAAAAAGAACGAAACTCTTTTTTTACATTGAAGAAAATATCTATATTTGTCTTTAATGGATAATTCTTATATTCCTTTTACAAATCAGGTAAAACGACCACACAAATAAAGATTTTTTTCTTGACAATACAAAAAAAAAAAGAATTTTGTACATATTTAAACATTTTTCTTGCTTTCTTAAATTTTTATCCAATAGGTTAATTAGAAAGATGAGACTTTTTCCTAAAAATGTGTGTACAAAAAAATAAATTTTAACTGTTTATACGTGCATATTGAACATGTAAAAAATGGTGCAGACCGAACATAACAAATTATAGGAGATCAATTTTTTTTTTGTATGCTATATAATATCCAAAAAATCATATTAAATAAAAAATGAAACCTCTCCTAATTTTTTTTATATTCATATGTGGACTTATTTTTATAAGATCAAAACACCATTACGAACTGTAAACGATATTTTATATACATTTTTTTTACTGATAAAAAAATAAAGTCTCTTTTCGCCTGGAAACCCATTATTGTTGCATATCCAGAATCGTGTAATAAACACGTTTGGTCATATTGAATTGCAAATAAACGCATGCATGTTATTTATACTGGTGTATCATTAATTCATTACGCTAGAAAAAGTGTCATAAATCGTTGAATAAAATTTAAATCGGTGGTCGTATTTTCGGGTGTGCGACAACAATCATTTGCCAGTTGAACAGGGAATGGGAGCCAATATAGATCAGAAACTACGATATTATACCTCAAAAAAAGAGAAACCTTTTTTCACGATTGACAAAGAAAAAAAAATATACCCGATGCAGCCAATGCTACACCGTGATACCAGATCCCTATAGCGAGAAAATGGTTTAACCATTTTTCGAACAATTTCCCAGTAGTAGTTTCAGGGCTTTCCATACGTGCATAACGTACAAGACAGTTCAAAAAATATCAGTTGGGATTTAGCTTAGTACAGAAAAACTGTTATAGTTTTCAGCAAACCTTTTTCTCCAAAGCCGCGCGCGAGTTCACATTTTGCAGAGCTTAGTTTATTCTGTAGCTTCCTGTATTGTCCGAGTTTGTGGTAGTCACTAGCCGCAGTACTACCACGCACGTTTGTTTTCCATATTTCACGGTTGCGGGAACGCTGTTATTTCATGCGGAGAACTGGCAATGTGCGAGAGAGAAATATATATGGAAGAAGTATATAGCCGATATAGGCGATCGAACGGATTTGTGACTAAATTCACCACCCACGGTCAACGTTTGGTGTTTTTTTTGTCGCTTCTGAACGTCGTTGGAAGGAATTGTACAATGCAAGAGAGAAAGGAGGTGGAGAGTAGATGTTGACTGGTAAAAATCCGTAAAACGTGTATTTGTATTCATTATGTACGCGAGGTCAAATGGCGCCGATATTTCAGCTTCGACCAGTGTTTTTACTAAGAAAAAGATATCATGCGGCTAAAATATTCTGCGTCAAAATATCCCACACGAGAAAACTAACCCGCATCAAAATAATTCGAGCCAAATAAGCATTCGATCGGAACGAGCGGTCATAGCGCTCGAGCGTTGCAATCGCGGCTTGAGCACGCTCATGCACATCTCTAGGATTAGGCGTCGAGGCTGAAGGTTTCGACGCTTGCTACTTTACATTACTGCGCGCTGATAAAGGTCCTTCACATGACTATCTGGAGTGCAATGGCTTGTACCGTTTGCGTGAGATCGAACTCGGTCGCACGAAAGATTGCTGACAAATACATTTCTCAGAACGAGATATAACATGAAAATGAATGCAAACGATAAGCTAAACGAAAGATTTCTAATATGAGAGACCGTTACAAGCTACAATGTAAATCGTTCAAAAGAATTTCAAACGTCATTAAACCTAAAGTGCTTTGATCGTTTTTTTTTTACAAAATCCTATACCCTATCATCTGTCAACACTATTCTGTTTGTGTAGAATTAGTTAACTTGGTATCTAAAAAAAATCAGCTCGATAGCTCAAAGCACTCTCAAGTGATTTTCAGAAATTGTTCTAAATATTATTTCTGTATAATTTCTAACATTCTGACCCTGCCGAAATAAAAACCTCGGAAACAAATGTTCAGGAAACCAAAGTTTCTTCACCAAGAAAGCCCAATAGAGATAAACTCGAAATCAGTTAAGATAACTCCGGGTCTGTGTCTGATTGAATTAAAATTAATTACAAGTTCATTTAATTGAAATTACTTTTGGATATAATCAATCGGAGTAAGTGATCATTATTTGTAGCAGTAAGGTTGACTGTTATCCACGCCATATCCAAATCGATGGAATATGATTTGTGTTCACAAGTGAAGGTTCCAGGGGAAATCGATCGCGCTTTCGCCAGAGGGACCAATTCGTAAATAAGCAAAAGGGCGGGTAGAAGTTGGCAATAGTGCATATATATATATATATATATATATATATGTAGAGTACCTTACGGATATATATATATATTCGGCAATATCCTCGGATCTTCAGTATGAGAATCTTCGCCTACCTATTTCTCCCTTCTCTCTATACTGCGCGTGCAGCAGCGGAAAACCCTCTTTTTAGAGGCTGTAGAGAAGCTCGCTTCACAATCTCCTTGGGCGATCGAACCTATACGGTACAATCTTACCTTT